>WUAP02091222.1:0-16887 GCA_015163945.2 Stichodactyla helianthus
CGTTAGCCGAAGTGAGTAGGAAAAAATTTAAAGCTCAAAAGATAATAGATGTACGAAGGCAATATTTGTACAGATATCAACTGGTTGATAATTCTACAACACGACATAAATAACTTTAAGATAAGGAGATAAAAATACCTGAAAAACGTCCCATCAAGTCGAGCAGAAATTCGTACACTTTTTCATACATTCAACTTTTTGAAAAATTTTTATGACATAGATTTTTAGGAGCTTTTTCAAATAAGCACATAGAAAGTATAGGGTTCCGTGCAAAATTTGAGGTGTTTACCTTCTTGAAGTTCAAAACACGTATGGTTCTTCAATCTTTTTCAGGTAAAATTCCAAAGGTTACCATGGTGATTTGGTGGAAATTATGCGCGCGCATGCTTGTGGGCTCAGAAACTCGACTCAATAGTAGCCAGCAACCTTAAGGGTTTACAAGGGAAAAGTTAACCCAGGTAGGAGGGTTACCTTAGCAAGCAGACAGGGAAACCCTACTGCTAGGTTGACCCGGATCTCTTTGTAATACCATGATAAAAATAATTAGAGGAAACTTGCTAAAGCTAGGGTAGCCCTAGTGCAAGAGTAACCCTAGGGTAGGGCAGCATCTCCTTGCAATGGGGCCCTACGCTTACAGGACTGTATGATAACATGATAATTAACGATCCTTTTGTCTAACAGGATCACATCAATCTATCATGAGGCGGGCGGTAGCTCCAACGGGTAACAAACTCGACCGCGCAAAAACACTTAACAGAATGGAGGACAAAATCCTGGCTCACAAGGTATCAACCCTGTCCAAGACCGAACAGCAACTTCAACGAGAACTCATGAAAATCCAGCGAACAAGACTATCATTCCAACAGGACTTGGCAAATCTTAAACTGCACGACGGAGAAAGCCCGCGTTTATCAATGAACAGCAAGCAAGGTTTCCTGGATTCCAGGAAATACCAGAGGCAAATACAAGCAAGACGATACTCGACGGGAAACGTGCCCGAAACTCTGATGAACAAGAATGCGAAACTGGCTGAGGGCGTCAAACTACCAGGAATACGACCCAAGGGAAGTTTGGCCTTGAGTGGAAGGTACAAATCCAAAACTGACGTCATCGAGTTAGATGATCACGTGACTGACTGTGTCATGGACAAGAAAAATGAAGTGGGTCGTTCGTTAGACGAAGAGTCAAAGACTTTATTGGAAACTAACGCGGATATTGAGGACAAGCGAACACGACACGGCGAGCCTTCCTTCACATACTCGAGAAATCGACATCAAAGCTTGTCCGTGTTGTCCCCAATATGCAGCGAAGAATTGGAAGAGAATTCCTCAAATGAAATAGAAAACGAAAAGAAAAATGAAAGGGAGAGTGAAAATGAAGAGAAAGGATTCCCAGCTGAGACACGCGCAATGCTTTCAAGAGAGAGCAAGGTATTTCAGTCACGAAAATCTCAAGATTTAATTGACGTCGACGAAACGGAAAAGCAGCGGCGTTACGCCAGAAGAGGTCGACGAGGAAGTGCGCCTGTAATCATGACTCATCCCCAGACCCCTCAGGCGTTTACTCAGCCCAAGCTCCCTGCGATGCCCGTTCGAAAACTGAATCAAGATCTCATAAATGAAAAATGTGTAAAAGGCAGATTCCGCGTTGTCGGTCATGCGGCGGTTGGTGCCGTTTTGTTGAGAACACGCCGTAAATCGACTGCTTGTATCTTTGAAAACAAAACAAAAGACTTCTAAAACAATATATCTAGCCTGCGCACTGGCGAGTTAATCGTGGATAAATGGGGGGGAGAAGAGACGCTTAGGATTAAAAATAAGATAAAAATGTTTAAAAATGTTTCAGATTTATGACGCGCAAGTATCTGTATGAATATAATAAAATGCGCGGGACCGCCATTAACGTGATCATCTGAGCCACGTGAAGATCTAACCATTTGCAGGTACTATTTACAGAATGAGTGGCCGTTCTGTATCTGTAGATCCGATACAGAACGGACACGAATTCTGTAAATGGCTTCTAAAACTTTTCATCAGAAATTTAGTAGGTAATATTATAGAAAAACTATAAATTCTAAATTTATCAGAATTTCAAACGCAGTTGACTAAGGAGCATGCGCAGTATGTCGTCAGAGGAATTGTTCTCAGAATCCCACACGAAAAAGACTGTTTGGAAAAGGTAAGACTGATATAATTTTCTTCCAGCAGAATGTGCGTTAGGGTACTTGCTTAAAGGCTCTAGTTGGTATTGGGCTTGCTTAATAAGCAATTCCAATTCCGTTAATTCCATCTTCAGCCACCCGGATCGCAACGAGTTCTTCTTGGTTATAGAACTCATTAATGAAACAGGAGTTCTATAACCAACAGATCTTGTCAGTTAAAGACCCTGAGTGTTAGCTTGAACCCACGACCTCCCGAACAACAGACCAATTATAGGTGGAGAAAGAATGCGCACGTTTGAAGTTTGCATGATCAAAATAGAAGAATCAAGAGTAACAGTCATTTGAGAGTTTTTCCGGAGGGGTAGAAAGAAGATAACTTTTTAGGAGGTGTTTTGCAGACAAGGCGACTGAGAATTGAATATTTTTGGCGGCGCCGGATTAGGAAACAGAGAGGCTTGGAGTCTAGAGGTGCTGACCAAGAAGGAACGCAGGCTCCCGGGAAGATATTGACAACTACAAGTAGTGAAATTCGTCGAAGAAACGTTGTTGTCCTCTTTTTTCTAAGGATGATATTATATCGGTTCGGGGTCACTGATACTACCAGTTGCAGACCATTATCTTAACATCGATGGTATCGCAACTATTTTACCGAAATTCTCAACTTTTACTTCATCATTAAAGCCTCAATTACGGATCCAGTGTACTTGTGCAAGTTACCTACATCAAATGACCCCAGCGCACGTAACTATAAAATACCTAAGTTAATAAACGTCTAGCTAGATCTAGATCTCTCCGGTCGGGTTTAACAGGGATATGTTCTAGAACACTGGACCCAAGAGTTACTCGTCTACTCGCTGTGCATTGCAGCATGTAAATATAGTACGAAACTAAAGGAACACGCTTGTTAACAAAGCAAATTTTGCCATTAAAGACGGCTCGCCGGCAGCTGGGTCACTTCGTAACGTTTCTTTTCGCACGTCCGTGGGCGAAAAGTTTTGCGACGTGATGACATAAACGCCTCGATTCCTTTCACGAAAATTGGTTAAATATTTAGATTAATGTGTATTTACGTGCGCTAAACTTGTAATCCGCTTCTGCAGCGGTTGATTACAGACTATAGATTTCAGTCCAATTTGGATGGTCATTAGTAATGGTTTTGGTAATGATGTTTTTGTTCGAAACTCGATGTCGAAAATACGTGCATTTGTGAACCAGTAGCCGTGTTCAACCGTGCGTAGTCTTTTCACAGAAGCTTTTACGCGACTTTAAGCGTCTTTGAGCAACAGATAGACTTAAATGGAAGGTTTTTACCAACTGTGACTGTTTTTGGTGCTGCCTTTTCTTTCAGATGTCTTTAAAATTCGAAACTTGTTGAATATCAAAATGAATTAAAACGAAACTAATTGAAAATGGTACGAAGAAGAAAACAGCAGCTAAAATAAACCCTTTAAACAACGAAATGATTAAGGATTCCATTTAAAAGCATCTTTAAAGCTACTGCAGGGAGCGTCTTGGTGATGTTAACTCAAAATTATCTTGATCTTTAAAAGCACCTGCTCTTGATGAATGCGTGAATGAGAACTATGTGAACACAAGTTGTCAGTGCTTGAGATATATTATATTACAATTACAATAGATGCATTTGATGTCGTTTGCTTGTGAGATGATGGGTCAAGAGAACACGTTTGATAAATGTTAAGATGAGAGAAATAGATAGAGGAAAAAAGAAAGAAAACCTAAAAGAAAGAAAGAAAGAAAGAAAAAAAAAAAGAAAGAGGATTAAAAAAAAAAAAAAAGAAACGAGAACGCAAAAAGAGTAGGTTTATAAATGTATTAGGAAATTATTACTTTTTATATTAAAAAGTGGAAATTCTCTAAGAAATTAAAACGAACAGCGAGGAAATTGAATATGAAAGAAAACGACAGAAAGAAGCAAGGAAAAAGAAAGCAAAAAGAAAAATAGGAAAGAAAGAAAAAAGTAAAGACAAAGAGAGGGGAAAAAAAAGAAGAAAATGAACAGGGAGAAAAAAGAAAGAGGACAGAAATCGAAAGGAAGGCAAAAGAAGAGTAAACGGACTACTTTTCTTATCAAAATCCCTTTTATTTCCAAAGGTAAAGGTAAAAGTAATTTATTTTACTTCAATAATGCAGGGAGTGGTTGCCCAATTCTCCCGAGCCAGGGGCTCATGTATAAAGCCCTCAAAGGTGCGCCCTTTACCCCCTCTCTCCATCAGTGCTCCGTTTTACGGGTATTTAATCATAGCTAGACAGAATGGAAAGAAGTCGAAACAAGGATGTGAGGTCACTGGGAATCGAACTCGGACCTCATGCACAGAAGGCAGCGCACTAACCAACTGAGCGGCTATCCTGCTCCTTCGGCCATTTCTTCACTTTTCCCAGATTTCATTACCAACAGCGTGGGAAGCACTCTCCAATATTAAATGCAGATATTCATTATCAACAGGAACACTGGGCCGTCTTCCTCCTCTATGGCAGGAACTACTAGTTTGTTTTTTCGATTTTGCCTGTTATTCTGTTCCATTAATTAAGCACCGTCGTGAAACCGTTTCATCAGAAAGAACGCGGAACGGTTTTGCGAATGGTCATAGCAATGAAGTTCGGGTATTGCTCCTTTTAAGATGATGTTACACGACGATTCGAAACAAAACGCAAAAAATGTTCTCGTGTAACATGGCATGCGGGACAGTTTTCCATGCAATCTCCACGAATCCAGGGGCGTAGGCAGGGGGGGTTGGCAAGGGGTCCAAGTCCCCCCCGTCGTGGCAACAAAATGGCGGCTACTTTAGAATTTTCTTTTTAGTTCTGCGTTTCGGGGGCTCAAACAAATGGCGGTTTTTTGAGTTTGTTCCCCCCACACACTTCGGAAAATCCTGGCTACGTCCTTGGAATCGCCTTCAAAAGCTTGCAACATCACTTGCAAAATTGTTGCTCGAAAAATCGTCGTTGCGAATGCGAATCGTCTCGTATAAAAACACCTTAATGGATTGTCTTCAACATTGACGTTTTGGCGTTTGATAATGGAAATTCGAAAGCTTTCAGTCATCAAATTAGCATGTGGGCTCCAACCTTGTGTTTTTGCTAGTCACTTTTGTTTGCCAGGAATTGCGAAGACGGTAGTTCGCAAGGGATAAATTAGAAAAAGAAAAAAGAAAAGAAAAATATAAACAAACAAAATGCTAATCGCACATGTGTCTCGCCGGAGTACTTCCTGTGTAAAGACGGATATCATGTTCGCGCAATGACACACAACCCAAACTTAAAGATAAACCACTTTTACTTGGGATATCCCGGTTTACATGAGAACTCTTTCGCCAACCAATAAACTTCACGGCTGTCATTATAGTTTCCATAGCAACGATACAGTAGGGGGGGATTTTTTCGTCATAGTTTATGATACGCTTCTCCTGACTTACGTAACGGAGAGAAAGATATCAATATTGACGTCAAAACGAAGTTAGCAAAGATCCAATGGTTTTTTTTGCTTTTTTTTTTTTGGTGCGTACTTTGGTATATTCGTTGTGAAATTTCGAAAGTTATTTACGAAATAGTGAAAGCGTTTGCCGAATGTTTGGCTTCAGCAGAGCTTGTCGTTTCTGGTTAGAGAAATTTACTGAAAGCGCGGTAAAACGTGTTGTTTTGGTAAGATGGAATAATTGGTTTCAGCGGGTTTCCCCCGCAACTGTAACCAGGATGTAGTAAGACAGATAGCAAGACGTGTCACGCATGTCATGTCACGCACGTCATGTGTCATGTCACACTAATCAAAAATCATTTTCTGGTTTTATCTTTCAGATAATCGATAAATATCATGCTCACGTCTCGTGGAGAAAACGTTTGCCTGAGAGATTGAAAATCTTAAGGAATATTTCAACTCTAGCAGCGGCGAGAAATTTCTGCAATAAGTAAATAAACGAACTGACTCTTGTGAAAATCTTTGACATGCATTACATGATATTTTACATGGTTTCCAACCAGCAACAATAACTTGATACCAAATATCCTCAATTCTTGGTTTTGAAGCCAAAAATTGGATACAAGAAGTCCAAGAACGCTAAGAACTCTGGACTTGGATTTTGGAACTTGAACATGTTCCATTAACTTGACTTTCGTCTTGTGAACTTGATCACTTATTTTTATAAGCATCTTTGAGGATTATCCTTCTGCAAAATACCAAAAAAATCGGTGCTACAACACGAGGCAAAGCATGAAGATCACGAACTTTGATAAACCACATTGCATGATTGTCATGTCTTTCTAATCTTTTGTGTACAAAAAGATCAAGGGGAAGATCAGGTCACATCAATCAAGTATTGCTATATTCCAAAAACAAATCTAGCATTACTAGTTATATTGTGTCCTATATTGTAATGAAATATAAAGTTAGAGCACGAGTTTACTAAGAAAAACTTGTTAAACAAAATATGCGAACTTCTAAGAGTTGTCTTTCGAAGATAAATTTGCAAAATTTACTAGGGGTATCAACGATGTTCTTGCGCGCTTTACGTGAGGTAAAATAGATGTGAAAAGCTATTAAAATTAGGAAAAGTTTTGAACTTGAAGTGCAACTTTAGGGAAAATGCAAACGTGATGATTATATAAGATTTGAGGGGTCAAAGTTTCGTGCAAAAAAGTGATTGTGCAAAAGCACGAGATTAGAGTCAATAGTTTTATGCATATCATGAGAAGACAGGTTTTATGCAAAGAAAGAAAAAAAGATTAATAGCTAGACATGCAACTGCAAGAATACGATGCTCGGATATTAACCTTGAATGAATATACAAATTACATATTTGAAAATTCGAGTCACGAGTTTTGAAATGACATTGAGATTATAAATTCAGGAAAAAATGTAAAGAACATATGGAATCTTTGGGAATTTAAGGGATTTTGCCCGTTTTTGCGAAACATAAAGTGGTAATTTTTTTAGACAGAATCTTTTTTTAATGTCTGAGTAAGACAGCATGAGTGTTACTTAGATGGATATTCACGAGTGCTAGTGCTTTCACACACAAATCATCAGACCGTCACGTTTTACTAATTTCTTGGTTACGAAAAGTCAATATAAAAATTAGCAAACGCACAGGTCCGTTAAGCTGAAAAACTCTCAAAGCCTTCGAAATTAAAGAAAAACAAATCCAGAAGCGATAAGAATATAGCATGGAAAAAAGCAAGAGATTCCCGGACTCTTTTTCTAAATATAGCTTTTTCCATTGAGCTTCAACGAATTGTTACTAGCGCTCTACAACATGTTGGAGGACATGTGACAGACGTGATATTTATTTACGAACCCACGTAAAGCCACAGCCGGTATACGTAGAGAGGATCGAATTTAATTGGTCAAACGAGACAATGCGTCAATAGATCAGCCAATCAGAGGAGGCTTGTCTGTTGTCATCCGTTTCGCGCCAAGCTATTCTTTCCGTTGGTATAAATTGGAGCATTACTTCATGACAAGGAATTTTTCAAAACATAACGAGTACGTAATCTGTCAGTGGACCATAAAAAGGATTCAAAGTCCGACGACCGCGATACGATTTACAGGTACAAATACAATGAAAACAGTTCAGATAATCGAAGTATGTGGTGTTTTCCATGATGTTAAGCGAGGGCTGAGACGTTGGAACAGTTGCACTGGCATGGACGCTATTCCATTCGATTATTCAATACGAGATAACTGCAAAAGCTGGAGAGAATGGAGCTGCAACAAACCGAGGGAGAAACTCGAAAACACTACATCTTTACCACGAAAATATGTCTTTTTTGGGAAGATTGAGATGGGTAGACTACTTGGAAGTGGAGGTTTCGGATCGGTTTACGAGGCGAACTGTCTCGGCCATCGCGTTGCGGTGAAACGAATGCATCGAATGTTCAAGAACCCGCGCGCAACGCTAGAAAGTTTACAGTCAGAAAAACATTGCCTCCAGCTCCGACACCCAAATATCGTACGAACGCTTGCTGTAGTAGAGACGGAGAATTTGCAAGACATTTTGATAATCATGGAGTTCGCAGGCGAAAGAAACTTGCAAAGTATTATAGTGGATGAACAAGAGAAACTCAATTGTCACAGACGGTTAAAGTTTGCTATGGACATCACACGTGCTCTAGAAGTCATCCACGAGAGAAATCTAGTGCATCTGGACTTAAAACCTGCGAATGTTATCGTAGATTCTTACGATACGTGCAAGCTTGGTGACTTTGGATGCTGTCAGCTCGCGTACCCCGGAAACGCTGAGGAGGAATGTCTTCCTCCGAGTCCGACACAAAGCCCCAGCTCGAGATCGTCTTTGACAGGAACTTACGCGTATCGAGCCCCGGAGCTTTTAAAAGGAGAGGAGCCGAGCGCTAAGGCGGACTTGTACTCGCTGGGAATTTGTTTATGGCAGATGCTTACGAGAGAGCAGCCCTATGGACTTGAAAGCCAATTTGTAGTGATTTTTGGCGTAGTTGCTAACCAAATGCGACCTTCGCTTTCGCATTTACCGGTATGCGAAACGCATGACAAAACAACCTGTACGTATGTTGAACTCATGACAGGTCTATGGAGCGCAGATCGAGACAAGAGGCCTTCTGCAAGCCAGACTATGGATAAGCTACGATTCATAAGAACGCTAAGCAGAGATGATAAAAGATTTCCACGTGTGACAAGATGACGCGTGGTTTTATAGAAAAAAGGGGAATTTATGCATCTGTAATTTTTGGATCAAAAATAGACTCTGCAAGTCCCTCAGACCGTTGCATCATTACTGAATGCGTAGCTAACTTTTCTATAAAGAATTTATCTCCTTTGGGAAATAATTTTCATCTTTGTAACAAGAACGAGAGATATTATGAGAAAATTTGCATGTATTTTCCCCCCTCATTCGTGCAATAAAATTAGATCACGTACATGGAAATGGTATCTTGGGCTTCTATATGTTATTGCGTGTTGAAATTCCGTGTTGTGCGTCCTCTGTTTTTCTTCGCTGTCACGGTGATGGATAGTTATTTGCATAAATTACGAAATCTCTGTCATTGTGTCAAGGCTAAACCGCGAACATCACGGAGAAAAAATTGGCAAAAGGTCCACTTTAATGTTCCAGGCGCGGTACTCTCAAAAACAAAACATTGTGAACCGTGCACTTAAATGGTTTCCTTATTAGATTTCGCACGGAAGCCCTTTAAGTGCAACTGGAAACTGAGTGCAAGCGCTGAATCACACACAAAATTTTGAGGGAGCTCGTTTTATGCAAGGTAGTCTCATTTTAGCGACCTGTCGCTGAATTCCTGGCTCCGATAAAACGCATTTTTTCTCTTTGTAGGAATTTCGATTTGCGTTTCTGAATGACCCCCCTCCAAGATGAAATCAATATTGGTTTTTGTCAAGGGAGGAAATATAGCAACTTAAACTGCTTGATTTGCAAGCATTACGATGCAGAGCTTTCCACGATGACTCACGGATAGTTTATAATATTATGGCTACCATGGTTGGAGCTTTTGACCGAAAAAGGAAAGCATATCGCGCGAAAAAATGTTAAAAATGGACGTGACGAACGCATTCACTAATTCATATAAAAAATACAATTATTTGCTTTTAAGCTAAATTTTGTCTTTTGTATTTATCCCGATTTTTTATCAAGAGAGCTCCAGAATGTCTAAGAATTAAAAAAAATTCTGTTGCAAAAACGCATTTCTTGCAAGCCATTTGCCGAGTGGAGGAATATTTACATTTCTATGTCTTCCGTTTTACGCTGACAATTGCGTGTAGAAAAATCAGAGATTTTAAGGGGCAGTTTTAAATTTATCTCTATCCTTCTCTAGATAATCTCACTTTTTGATTTAAAAAATTGGAAAAAAGGATTTTATAGATCTTTATCTATTCTGCTTCTTTCTGATTTTTCTTTTCTTTTTTTATTAACTCTTATTTAATATTTTCCAGGAAATTTCTTGATAACCAGAGGCAAAAATACATTAATACTAAAAAAGTCATTTCCAGTGAATTTACTCTTAATTACGAAAGAGTCCTTTTAGGAGAAAAATCAAAATTAATGATTTTTCCCATCTTGTATTTTTTCTGTTTTTTTTTTTTTTGTCCCCCAGAAAGTAATTGAACCTGCTGACAGAAAAGAGGACAGTCGTAAAAATGAGTGTGTTTGTTTTAATGTCTGTAGAATAGATGTTTATGATAGAATCCAAGAATTTTATTAAATGTGTGTGTTTTTTGGTGCATAATATTGAAAGTGTTGCTATAAAGTGCACTTGGTAGTAAGAACACTTTTAAAAACATAACTTTTTAAAAGCTTATGTGAGTCTCAAATCAAATACAAGTCATTTATGTTTCAATCAAATCTAAATGAATTTTGCAATTTTTCTTTTGTACAGCCTTCAAAGCTGCTACATCTATAATCCCCAAAAAACAAAAAATGAATAAAATACGGTAATATCATGACAAAATAAGGATTAAATATTGTATTTTCAATAAACATTTTTAAATTCACTCATAATTAAGAAGAGTTTCATTTGTTATTTTACATTCAAGTCAGCAAAAATGATCATTTCTTTATGATAATCATGCAATCAAATAATGTCAGAAATACTTTTAATGATTTTACGAGTTGTAGAGGTGCTTGGCATGCAAGAACCTTGAAAAAGAGTTATGTAACTGGTGTACGTTCCAGACATTTGGCCATGGAATAAAGAGACATTGACGGATAGAACTTAACTGCCCTTCACAAAGGCCCTACACAAAATTACAAACACATTCAAATACCCTACAATAAGCAAATTTCATTAAGGGTTGATTTTTTATGGAGTGATGAAAAGCAAATTACCTGGAGAAAAACCCTTCTGGCAAGGGGATAAAAACAAATGCTGGACAAAATCAATTTATATACCACATTCTTAAGGACCAAAAATGTGACCCCTTCAAGGATTTTCATTCTCTTGGTAAAATACAATACTCTGACTTTTTACTGACCAAATCCCATTTTTTACTGACTTCATTGAACACAACGAGGGTTATATATGGTTCCAGGATCTGTCTAGCAACATTTCAATACCCCCAATTTCTAAAGGTTTTATTTGCATTTTCTGTGTCAAAAATTCCCTGACTTTTGGCATATTTTTATGATTTCCCTGACCAAATACAAAATATTTCCATGACCTTGAAAATTTTCTGGATTTCCCTAACTTTTTAAGGTTGGTGGAAACACTGCCTTAGGACCACAGCAGAGAAATCAAAACTTCTTATTGTTATATGCCACTCCTAGCTACCACCCCAAATATCCAATTGTCAAATTGGAAATGATAATTGATATGATTTATGACTCCTTGCAGGTGATGCTCTTTCAAATGTCAAACAAGGTCACATATGACTCATTCAAAACATGTGAACATGGATGCAATTTACAGAAAAGCTAGGGCAGAGGATGAGGTAAAAGCAAAATCAAAAGCTTTTTATCCACACTTAAAATTAATGCATTTTACAAACATCTTGTAAAAAATAAAGAAAAGAAAAAGAAAAACCATTCAATTTCAGAGGAAATGACTGGGAAAATTAATGACCTGCACAGAGGATTTTGAAATCAATTAACTTGACTGTTATTTGCAAAGAAAAGAAACAAAACAATAGTTTGATGAATTTTTTCATATCTGTGGAAAAGGAATGAGCTAAAATATTGTTCTAAATAAAATATGCTTTATATATTATAACAGTAAACATCCTTGACATGTTTTCACTATTTTCCCAAAATGTCATGCAACCTATTGATATGTCGAAAATAAATTGTCTTAACATCTGCATACAAGAGATGAAGAAAATAAGGTGACAAGAAAATAGAGTTTTTGTAAAATTGGTGAGCAATGGGGGAGGAAAAACCTTTTGAATCAGAATTTGAACAAAAGCATTGTATTTATTTAAAGTTGAAAGAAAGAAAACAGGTTGTAGATTGAGATAATGGAGTTCATCTGAAAACAATACCATTTGCATATCGTAAATCACCAGGAAAATAACTAGCTTACATGTAAAAAAAAGGAGTTGAAAATGAAAATGTTCCAGACATTACATCCAAAGATAAACGGTGCAGAATTTTCCTTAGAGGAGGGTGCACCTTCTAGGAGGGCCATACACACCCTACAGGAGTGAGCACCTTACAGTAGGGGCATACACATCCTACAGGAGTGAGCACCTTACAGTAGGGCCATACACACCCCACAGGAGTGAGCACCTTACAGTAGGGGCATACACATCCTACAGGAGTAAGCACCTTACAGTAGGACCATACACACCCCACAAGAGTGAGCACCTTACAGTATGGGCATACACACCATAGAGGAGTGAGCACCTTAGAGTAGGGCCATACACACCATAGGGGAGTGAGCACCCTACAGTAGGGCCATACACACCATAGAGGAGTGAGCATCCTACAGTAGGGCCATAAACAAAACAGGAGTGAGCACCTTACTGTAGGGCCATACGCACCCTAGAGCTGGCAACACCCTCCAGACTCCAAAGAGGGAGACCACATTAAAGCACACACAAAGACCAGGGGCGGATCCAGGATTTTCTTTTCAGGGAGGGGTGCACCATTTATGTTTGGGACTCGAGCATCAAAAATAGATAATAGTATAATTGACATAATAGTATAATTGGCATAATTGACCATAAATCGCTCATCTCAGGGGGGTGCACACACCCTGCACCCCATAGCTGGATCCGCCCCTGAAGACACAAATCTTAGAGAAAAGACATGCTTATGCAAATGAATCATGCGTCATGAACAACATATCTTATTAGCTTAATGAATACTAATATACATCAAATAGCTATCAAAATCTAGGCTTCAAATAATAATTAATAATTGTTGATAAATTGTTACTATAAGATCACTGAAAGCAGAATGATCGCATTTTTCTACGAGTTGTAATCGTACTCACCACGTTGCTGTAGTGACATTCCAGACGTGAGTCAGCTCTACTAGTCAAAAGTTGCTGAAATCAATGTTTTACGAGGATTAAATAATGCTATCTATGCGATGAGCAAGGCTAGAAGAGTCCAACACAATTTGATAGTCCAAGGAATAAAGAAGTATAAAGGATAATGGGAGAAAATAAATGAAGTTTGTCAGGACACGCGTTTTTCTGAAAAAAGCGCGCTTTAAAAGCTAAGAGTAGGAATGGATCGAGCATAAAGACGAGGTTAGTCCTACAACAAACATGGCGGACTGTACAGAAGAAAGTCCAGATGAAGTCGATAAAACCCCGTTATCGCCGATTGTGGGAACTCCCTGCGATGAATTAGACCCTGCTGAGCTCTTCGAAGGCTATAGCAACGACAAGGATGCATTTGAGGTGGGTGACGAGCAAGATACTCAGAGCTATCTCAGCTCGTTTGCCGACAAAGATAGCGAAGTCGACTCTGCGAGTTCAGAGCTGGAAGACATTTATGCGAATGAGCTTGGCGTTACTCCTCCGAGGAACGTCCGTAGGAATAAAGAAAGAAGTAGAACTCAGAGGAAAGGCCAAGGGTTGTGTTTGAAGCTACCTGTGAAAGTGGAGGTGGAGAAACAGAAGAAACGAGGACGAGAAACGACTCAAACTCAGATGCAAAATGAGAGGGCATTTCAACGTGAATACAAGAGAAACAGTATGGGAAGTACCTTTGAGAGCGAAGATTTGTCTCGTTCTTTGAACCTTCCTAACGTCAAGATAGAGTCCAAAAAGAGATTTATGTCTTTAAAGTGTACGAGACGCGATAATTGGAAGGAAAGCTCTCCAAAGCACAGACTAACGCGTTCGGAATCCGACCCTAAGAACTTAGGTCAGCTGTCGACGAATCTTTCTGAGTCACGAGAAAGGCAAGAATTTCTGCGAACTTTTTCTCTTCTGATTAAAATTGGGGCCCATGCTCGTAAGCAGAGAGACAGTCAGTTTGCATCCACTGAATTGGAGCGACAGAACTCCGAGGAGCACAAGAAATGGCAGGTTAAACGTTGTCTTGCTCTGTGGCTGGAGTTGCGTGCTTGGCACGGTGGACGGTCGATGGAAGAGCAAGATAAGTATCTGATGGAGGAGAGGGCCCGTGTTGACGAAGTTCTCGACGAATTTATTCAATTTAATTTAAATAATGTAGTCTCCAATGGAGATGATGATGATAATGATTTGTCTTCTGTGAAGAATAACAGCTTGAAAATTTCAGATGAAGATCCTATGGCATCAACCAAAACTAAAACTATTACCTCAACTGCTACTACTTCTACTCCTAAGGTTGTTGTAGAAGACTATGAAGGAAAACAAAGCTTAATCAGTCATAAAACTTTGTCTGAAACCAATAATCCTGAAAGAAACCCAAGCCAACCTTCTGCATTTACCAATATGAAGTCAAAAAATGAGAATTTTAGTTTAAACTTAACTCAAGAAGCAAAGCAAGTAACAGCTTTGACAAGTAAAGAATTAGGGCCAAGGTGTAGTACACCGCAGGATACAGTCCCAAAAAATAAAATTTGGAAACGATTAGAATTTGCGATTATGAAAGTTACAGAACTGTTTGATCAACTAGAAGTAGTGGAGGAGCTTTACCCAACAAAGCGGGCAGTTGGAGAAGCTAACACGAAATATTTAAGTGTTGAGTTCAATAGGAATGTTGATGCATTGGAGTTATGGCTGAATGTAATCAAGGAACTGCTTCATAAACTGACATTGATTTCAAGGTTTCTTGGCATTGATCCTGAGATGCAAGATGTTTGGGAAGATTGGTCAGACATGGGAATGGGGATGCTAGGTAAATGTCCCAGGGGGAGGGGAGGGGAGGTGGACATTTTTAATATGGATGATATAAATCAGTTGGTAAATATCCCAGGAAGAGAGGGAAGGGGAACATTGTGATATAGAAAATATGGATTTGTTGATTTGATAACCCAGTAAGAAAGGACAAGAAAAATAGGGCAAAACAAAGAAATAATACTCAAGTGAATGAATAACATGGCCTGAAATGGTGAACCCTTGGAGTGCATGCCATATATCCATAAAGCAATTACTAACTATTTAGAGCGTAATAGTAATTAGATCAACTATTTAGTTACTGACTAAGAATTCACTCATGTATAAACCACACAAAGAAATACGAAGATTGCTAGAGAAATGTTGCTTTTGTTCTCACTGTTCTGCCTGAATGATATCTGCTATTCGTTACAAAATAAAGACAATTACATAATAGTTTTTGGTTTGTTTCATGGATATATGGCATGTACTCTATGGCCAAACTAAATGGGCCCATTTTCTTGAAAATACTGAACAAAATCTTTTTTAAAAGATTTCTTTTTTTTTTTTTTTTTTTTTTTTTTTGATAAATGATTTTCTACAGGAAGTGGAAGTGCAGAGAGCAATTCTTGTGTTACAGCAGGTAGCACCTCAGAAGAGGAATACTACAGCTCAGGATCAAGTGAGTCGCTTGATGAACAATCTCAATCTCCATCCACTCCTTTAAGCAAACGGCAGCTTTCCCATGAAACCTGGAGTCCAAAACCACCACTGAGAAGTGGAAGCAATATGTCGCAGTTTACCTGGACATCAACATCACGCTATAGACCATTTGTTGACAGAAGTATTAAAAAATTTGGGCTGGTTAAACTTGGAAAGCGCATTGGTGACATCCTTGATGTAACACTCTTAAAGGCAAGGCAGATTTTACATCCTGAGGGACCTCAACCAAAGCGCAATGATCAGTCACTGAGTGAATGGCATGAATCTGTTTCTCACCTGGAAAACATACTTTATCAAGATGTTGCAGCTGAACAGAGGCCAAGAACACATTCTAGGCCTGTCATCAAAAATGTAGTTCTTGAAAGAAGTCCCTATGCACTTCCATGGAAGAGCATTTTTAAAGAACTTGGGCTGCCATCATTCAGAGAGCTGTATCTGTTTATGGCACGGATCCCCTTGGATATCAGCCATGAGTGTATCAGGTTAAGACTGGAGCATAGGCCAAAAGGAGAGCCATCATCCCTTAGCATTAGACAGGTATGACACATTCTATATCCTAATCTTCTTGGCTTGTATCTACTATTACAGCCAAGGATGGATCCTATAACCTTTCACACAACAGACCAACATCATTACAGAACTATAAAATGCCTGTTTTCACAAAGATTTCTTTGATTCTCATATTTTTTTAATTTTTTTTGTATGTTAGATAGATTTTAAATTTTAGATTTTATTCTTGTTATGTGCGTTACTGGTAGATAATGTTTATTGATTTTGCACATTAGAAGTGATTTAAAATCATCATCATCATCATCATCATTATCATTATTATTAATATTATGTCTAGAATATTACAGTGCAAATTGAAAAACCATGGGCACTTAGAAGTATTTCAAGAGTGTTTCTCAACCAATCGGAGTCGTAGTCCTTATCTTTTGTGGCTATAGGGTAACTACTAATTGGCTAAAAACACTAGAAACATTCCTGAAATATTTTTTGATTCACACTGTAAAAATCACAACAGAATTAACAAATCTGTATTGTACGGAGCCCGATTAGTGCCATGCGAATTTCGTGATTGATTTTCCTTTTCTCGACTTTTTTCTCGACTTTTTTCTCGACTTTTTTCCCGACTTTTTTCCCCGACTTTTTTCTCGACTTTTTTCTCGACTTTTTTCTCGACTTTTTTCCCGACTTTTTTCCCGACTTTTTTCTCGACTTTTTTCTCGACTTTTTTCTCGACTTTTTTC
>WUAP02091333.1:0-10101 GCA_015163945.2 Stichodactyla helianthus
GAAGAAGAGGAAGAAGAAGAAGAAGAAGAGGAAGAAGAAGAAGAAGAAGAGGAAGAAGAAGAAGAAGAAGAAGAAGAAGAAGAAGAAGAAGAAGAAGAAGAAGAAAGAAGAAGAAAAAGAAGAAGAAGAAGAAGAAGAGGACTAAGAAGAAGAAGAACAACAACAAAGACAGCAACAACAACAACAACAACGACAGCAACAACAATAACGAGAAGAACAAGAAATAGAAATGAAGAAATCAAAGCGTAAAAGTTAACATTATCATGATCCACATCACCATCATCATTACCGTCATATCACCAAGTTCATCATCACCATCATTTGCACCAGCACCATCATTTTCTCGCCCAAATCGCTCGCGCGAGTCTTAAAAATCACCCCTTTAGAAAAATCCTGGATCCGCCCCTGATCACTACCACCATCAACATTATCGCTTCCTGTTACCACTGATCAGTACCATCCATAGTTCATCATTGTCATCAAAAGTCATACTATCCTGGTATACGAAGCCGAGAAAAAATGAAAAGAAAAGGGGTAAGTATACATATTTATGGTAGGAAAAGAAGATAACAATTACATCGATATAAAAGTTTAAAAAATATGGGCATGGAAAAAGAAGAGAAAGAGAAAAACTGGAATAAATTTTTCTTATAAATATAGTTAATAGAGGGAGATGGTTAGGAAACCTATTGTTATATTTCTTTGTCTACTTTTGATGTTGGGCTGGTCATGAGCGTGCACAATTTTTGTATTACTATCATCAGAAACGGCTAAATGACTGAATTCAAGCATTCTCTATTGGATTATTATTTGAAATGTACTAATATTTATAATATATATTGAAGTATTTCGAACAAGCATCCAAAAGAAACGTTAAGCTTCATTCGTTCAGCCGTAGCCAATGATGGTAAAACAATGGTAAAACAAAAGGTTGTGCACGGTCACGGTTGAAAAAAGTGAACAAAGACCTACAACAATAGGTTTCCTAACCATCTCGCTCTATTAACTATGTTATAAATGAAAATAACAACAACAACAAACGCGCGTTTTTACTGTGCAATTCGTATTTTACATTTCTTCCTCTTCCAAACAGATGCAAATATTGGATCAGAAAGAAAAAAGAAAACAAACAAACACAAAGAATGATCAACGTATAGTCTAAAATGGGAAAACGTCATGTTAATATTATTTGCAGTTCTGACTTATTTATCGACTTATTTATTTGACTTATTTATCGCTTTAATAGTAAAAACTTATTATTTCTTAACTAGTTCTTTTGTCATTACTTTGGACGCAATGTTTAATTTCTTTGTTTCTTTAAGGTGCTGTTACACTAGGCAATTATATTTACAACTTTTATCGCAATTTAGTTGCTAGCGTAAAATAACAAAAGTTTCTCACTAATTTTGCTTCCGCAACCGTTGCGATGAGTAAAACTCAGATAACACTTTTCGTGCTGTTTTACACTAGGCAATGTCTCGTGCAACTTGTGCATCAAAATTGCGAGACAAGTTACAAGAAAAATTGCCTAGTGTAACAGCACCTTCAAAATGCTTCAAAAGCGACATCAACATGAATGAGCCTCAAAAAATTATGAGGATGATGGTCTGACTCGGAAAACACTTGTGTTTATGGGTTTCCTGTGTTTGCTCGTCGCCATTCCTTCTCCCTCAAAAGAAACATGGCGGACGAAAAAGGACAGCATGTTACAGCGTTATAGCTGTGAAAATCAATTATAATTTAAAAAATATATCACTTTATCAGCATGACTGAGTTTATAGGTAAGTATCCTTGTTATTCATTAGGCTTTGAGCTTTGTTTAGATGTGTTTTATTGTTTTAAAATGAAACTTAAAACTCGAGGTTGGCTGCACGTGGAGGGACTTTGAACTTACTTTGTGTTTTCTTTCCCGTCAATTTTCAAAATTCAATTTACAGTTCCATGAATGAATTCCTTTTTAGAAGTATTACATCTTGTCTTTTTTTTTTAAAAATAGAGACCTAAAAGAACGGTGCAGTTTTATTGGTTTTATTTTATCAACATACACAGTAGTACATGTACTATAAGCTTACATCTCGTTGGTCTTTGGGGGGCTCAACATGTTTTGTTTACTTATATTATATCTATTTTACGCGACCTACACAACTAGCCAAATTCCAGGATAGAATTGATTTTGACATTCATCAATCATGCTAATTACTGGCTCAGACTGTTGAAAGTTTGATTGGCAGATGCCAAGAACCAGTGGTGATGGGGATGATGTTGATGTTGATGATGTTGATGTTGATGATAATGAATGTTGTGATGATGTTGATGTTGATGATAATGAATATGATGATGTTGGTGTTCATGAATGTGGTGATGATGGTGATGATGATGATGTTCATGATGATGATGTTCATGAATGTGGTGATGATGGTGATGGTGATGATGTTGGTAATGATGAATGTGGTTATTAATAATGATAATGATGATGCCAAGACCCATTTGGCTAGTTATCTAGGTTGCATAATATGAAAAAAGCTCTAATCTTGTTTTGTTGTTGTTTACACAATAAAATTAAATCTTAGGTGTGTATTCCAAGTTAAGGGATCCACAGCTATCCTGGGAAAAGAAGATAAGTATTGCTCAAAATGCATGGAACAATGACAAGTGTTTTATTCCCAACAAGCGACAGGTCTTACTTGATTGGGTTTGTCAGAAACTTGTTGATCACATCTTATATAAGAAAGATAAAAGGTTAGTAACTAATAGACTTGTCATTCTTTGAAGAGTGTATCTTGGGTGGGTTGGGGGCTCTAACCTCCCACTTAACTTTGCTCAACCCGTTCCTCACCTACTTCTAGTGTGTGTGGGCATTAGTGATGCACAATGTACATAACTGTAGTTATTTTACTTGATATCAAACACCTATGTAGTACCTTGCACATTCACTGTAAACTATAATTTAAGATAACAAGTAAAGAATGCCAATTTTTAAATTTTTCAACATGTACTATAGAAATGGAGGTGTGACACAGGCATCAACAGAGATCAATGGTCTTTGGGTGTACCTCAAGAATATTCTTCAGAGCATATTAAAACCTGCTGATGGAAGGGGTAGTGTTTCTGTACCTTTAAGCTTGATGCCTCAGTTCTTACAGGTTAGCTCCTGGTTTCCTTGTTTACAAGATATCTAATAAAGAACCCATTTACAGTATAAATTTACTGGTTAATTCTTATTCTCAACTTTGAGGAGCATGTTGCATGCAAATACAATAGCTTGGTATCCTTCACTGCACATAGAATTGTCCTATCATGAGTGATTTAAGACTTTTGGGCCCATGTATATTGGTCTTCTGCATGTAATTTGATGCAAATGGCCCAAAGGAGAATGCTTTATGGGTTATAACAATGCAGTAAATATCACAGGCAAGAATTTTTTGAGAATTTGCAAAATGGGATAAAACTGGAAAAAATGTACATGTAATGAACCCCAATTAAGGACATAATGGCTGTTATTAAAGTGTAGCCTGCATTAAGATATTCTATTTTAAGATTCATTCAAGTGAGGCTATGGGGTCAATACAATGCTTATTGTCTCATTTGTATTTCATCTGCTTGCATCCATAATATCTGCTATTATCTCAATTTTCCCTGGACATTAGTTCTATTTTCATTTTTTCCCAGGTTTTTACAAAGACATTTTTGGATCTTTGTACTTCAGAAGCGTGCTCACTGTCAGAAGAACAGGAATGTGTTGTGCTGAATATCATCCACTGTGGACAGATGATACTCTCTAGTCCAGACTTACATACTTCTTTGATTTCAAAGTTTGAAAATAATGTAAGACTACATGTAGTAATGCTTCATTTTTTTCCCTTGCTTTGTGACCAACCCCTTGTTTTAAACCTAAATATAGAATGACCCACCTGCACATGTACATTTGTAATGTCTCAAAAAATGATAACCCAGCCCTAATGAGCAGCCTATTTTCTCAAGTCAGACCCACCCCTTATTCGAAGGCTCAGAAAAAGTGTCCCACCTCCTGTTTTTTCCATGGTCTACCCTCTACTTTACTTTCTGATCCAGTACTCAACCTTAATGGTAGTCGACTAGTCCGTGACTAGTAAAAAATGCCTTCAGGCTAGTTAAACTTGGGATTCACCAGCCAATTGGTTATCTCTCAGTTAGTAACTTCTCAGCTCTACCAGCCCACAAGTGACAGTGATGAAAAAAGGGGCACTTGGACAAAAATCAATGAAAATTGAAAATGACTTGAAACTTAGCTAAAACTATCAGGAGAGAGGGATAGAAATAGTGAAGATTTTTAGCATCTACATTGTGAGTAAATGACGTCATTTACTTAACCCTATTGTTATTTTAGGTTTTGAACCAAAATTTCTCTGTGATGAGCTTAAAATGAAGATTTTTGGCAGAGAGTAGCTATATCATTTAGTTGTATTCATTTTCTCATAGAAAATAATCAGTTTCCAATTTTCACTGATTTTCATCCAAGTGGACCTTTAAAGGTCAAACACTGTGACTAGTCCCTAACACCACATATCTTAAACTTTGTAGGTGATGTTCATGTCATCTCTCATGTCTTCGTTTGCAGTCTTTATGGTTGTAAACCACTCTATAAATCACAAGATTTGCAAAGAGATGTTTTATCTTCTGGAAGTTTCTTTGAATTTGTACAGTTCTTCACAAAGAAGGCAAACTAATCATAGAAAGGTAAAGTAAGCATTAAAGAGACAATGAAAAGCACCATTGGTGTCTGTGTGGTCCACTCTCAACCTTCCCCCTGGATCTGCCCCTGAATCCTAAAGCGTACACCTGTTACATATTATACAGGAACCATACTGAAAGACTGTCTTTGTAGTGGAACCATTGTTTTTAATCAGATTTAGCATTACTTTATTGAAGTAATTTATATTGTTATTTATGTTGTAGTTGTTTGAGAGGACTTGTGAGCACCTTGTGGGTCCATTATTGACTGTGCGATACATCCTAAAGAACATTAACCAACAGTGTGATGGCAATACATGTGAGATAGCACAAGAAAGAATCACATCTCTTGTGCATCTTCTGCATAAGTCTTTGTCTAATGCCTTATTTAGAAGGTAAGTCAACAATGATCTACATTGTGCAGTACAGTTTAGTATGTACATGACTGTACAGTTAGAACATTTCATCTAAATGTGAAAAGCTTGCTGCACGATCGGTGCCATAAGCATGCCTTGCTCAGTGTTCTGACCAGGCCACGCCATTGCGGGATTTGCGCATAAAAACTTAAATGGCGCACGGATTTTAATTCTCTGCGCCCCCAAGGGCACAGGAATTATCCAATAAAAAAGACTTCTTAGTCTCAAAAAATTTAGAGTAGTTTTTAAATAATCAAAGTTCAATAATTATATTGTCAAGAAACAAGGCGAAAGTCCACATAAAATGAGTCCGGATCGAGCATAGCCGCCATCTTGTATTTAACTCACCAAGAAGTCTGGGACTAGTCTGATAGCTGACCTTGTTTTTCATATTGAATATATTGTAAGCACTCTATTGCTGTGAACATTTAGATAAGCATAACAAATTTACTATTGTGTGCATATTGATATTTTGTTATTAAAAAGATATAATGACAATACATGTTCAGCTTATATGTTATCTTATTAATAAAACCTTTAATTGTTGTAGACTTGCAACATGTATTGTATGGGAAAAAACATTTGTTGTTTTAAGATTTTGGGAATGGCCCCTTTAGCTCTCTAAATGGCCCCTAAATTTAGGATTGGTGGGCCCTTTGACCCCCTGGATGAAATTTCTGGTCAGAACACTGCTTGCTGCAATATTGTGATTTTGTTGAGAATTTTGATGTGCATTGCCATGCCTTAACAATGCCATGACTTTGGTAGTGTTGTGAGTTTTTTACAGTGTCATAGAAAATCTGCTACTGTATTGCTATTGCACTCTTGCTGCTTTGATCTTGGGTCTGATCCCAGATCTGTAATAAGTCATTTTATAACTTAGCAGCCTCCCACGTACATTCATAACTTAATGGGCCCTTGAAGTACATGACCTTGAGGTACTTTACATTGTACAATCATGTACGTCAAGGGCCCATTAAGTTATGAATGTACGTGGGAAGCTGCTGAACACAAGAGAAGCGTACATGTACATGTAAGAGTCATGACAGGTGAAGCAGAGTGAGTCTCAAGCTTCTTGAGTGCTTAGCAGTGAAAAATCTTTTCACAGTTCTTGATCACTTCCACATGCAGTCCATCAAGTTGAAGCTCTTTTCGGTAATAGATTTAAAAATAAAATGAACTAAAATGAGGAATACAGTGCTACTTCCTTTATAGGGAACATCTTTCAGATTACGTATCAACACTTGGGATATTGAAAGCCAAAACTGAACAAGATGATGCCACAGAACCTCAACACAAGAAAGCATGCTTAGGAAATTACACTAAACTACTCTTTGATACTCTGAAAAATCTACTGAACACCTCAAAAGATATGAACAACAAGGCACTGATGGATGTCCTGCCTCAGTTGTACATTGAATTCTTGGAGGCTAGAAGGTAAGTACCAATAAAATGTGCTATATTATTGTAGGCCTTTAGTGGATATGGTGCATGTGGTCTAACTTTTCATTGGTACAAACATACATGTACTGTCTATATTGTTCATCACATGGGCAGATTTAGGGAGCCCAAGGAGCAGTGGCCCCCTTATTTTGGGATCCCCAGACCTCAGTTTAGTCATAGAGGTTACTCTAATGCAGCGAAGTTTTCTGCCCCTAGCCTGTGTCACATCACAAATACTGTTGTCCGGATGTGACACAGGCTATCTGCCCCCTGCCCTTCTCTGATTCTTGGATCTACCCCTGCATCATGCCTCATATTGTGGTGGTTGTATCAAAGCTAGACCATGCAAGTACCTTGTTTGTCTACCCCAGAAAAGGCCTATATTGTACACAATATGCACTTTTATACATATTAGTTCATCTTAATTAGACTTGCTAAAAAATGGATGAAACCTGAGACCCTTTTCTTGTTATTCTTCTAGAGAAAACCACATGGCCTCCTCTTCACTTGAATTTAACTTCTTCACAGAACTGTGTTTTCTACTGGGAATGGATAACGAATATGTGGTGTTAAAGAGATGTGATAGCAATTTGTCAGGCATACTTGGTTATATGTATTGCCTGTTGGATACAATTCTTTCTTTTGATGTCTATCAGGTACACCATTTTTGTTTTTTTAATCACTGATTTCACTTGCTTAGAAAAAGTAGAATGGATTCTATGTTATCATGTAATTGGTAGGGATATGGGTATCAGTCTTTTTCTTGACTAAAGATACATGTTAGTAATGGTTTGAGCAGCTGGCATAGGGAGTTAATTTGAGAAGTTATTTCCAAAGCTATCTTTACAATCACATGTAGTTGAAAGAAGCAAATTGAAGGATGACAAAAAATGATTTTTCAACATCACAGATAGGGGAAGACAGTGCTAACGATGGCAGTCAATTGAAATGGTTTCTTAATTTTACCAAGCTGCTCTTGAAGAATCTACCAAGGTAAGGATAAGATTTTCTATTCATCTAGTAGCTCATTCACTCATCCATCCATCAACCAACCAATTCAACCAACCAACCATCTGTCTGTCCCATCCATCCCATCCATCCATCCATTTGTCCATCCCATCCATCCATCCATCCATTTGTCCATCCCATCTGTCTGTCCATCCATCCCATCCATTCATTTAATTATTATAGATGAATATATTCATTTATCAATGCATCAACCATTATCCCATCCACTCTTCCATCCATCATTCCATTCATTCTTCCATCCAGTTGATGTATCTCAAACTTATGTTTTTCTTATATTTCAGCTTTGATGTTTTCCAATGTCTAGAAGTACTTCTTAATCTGAATCATTGCATCATTGAACCACATCTGAACACCATCTTCAAATATGTGTTTAGTGGCCATGAAGAGATAATGGTAATTAAATGACAGTATAGCATTTGTCAGAAAATATCATCCTTGTAGGGAATCCTCTTTTCAATGTCATTTTGTTTGTTTCAGGATGTAGATCGTGTGTCTTCTTGTGATTCATTCCTTTCTTCTGTAGTGAGGACATATGTCAAATTACGACAGGTTGGTGAAAATTATTTTCAATCTTTCAATCAATTTTCAATCATGGTATTTGGTAGGGTGTCAGATGATGCATATGGGATATCAAAAGGGTGTTGATCTAAGTCATCACTGAGATGTTGGAGGGTGGTCAGTAGGGTGTTGAAGGATGGTTAGTAGGGTGTTGGAGGGTGGTCAGTAGGGTGTTGGAGGGTGGTTAGTAGGGTGTTGCAGGATGATCAGTAGGGTGTTGGAGGGTGGTTAGTAGGGTGTTGGTGGGTTGTTTTTAGGATTGCATTGTAAGCTGTTGCAATATCCTCTAGTTTGACAGGTTAATCATTCAAATGTTGGAGTCAATACGAACTACAGAATCCAGAAAATGTGTTTGGAAAGGATTTCCAGACCTTGTGAGAGAAGAGTAAGTTGTTAAATTTTACTGAATCCTGCACATGTGTTTACATACAGATGTATAGAAACATGATGTCATTCTTTCTTTCTTTCTTTCTCATCTACTTTTACAG
This sequence comes from Stichodactyla helianthus, assembly GCA_015163945.2. NCBI lineage: Eukaryota > Metazoa > Cnidaria > Anthozoa > Actiniaria > Stichodactylidae > Stichodactyla > Stichodactyla helianthus. The sequence continues at coordinate 8,645 of WUAP02091333.1, forward strand.
GCTAATCAAAGCCATTCAGTCACTGCCATATGGGCTGAGCACTTCATTATGGAAAACCTTTAATGCAGAAATACTTCAAAATTATTTGCCTGCTTTTCAAGGCACGTCACAACATAAAAATCAACAAGACAGTAACATGGATCATTTCATATTTAGTCTTGAACAAGTTGTTGGACTTTTTAATTTGTTTTTGTTGAATACAACATTTGGCAGAGTGATGACACAACACACAGTGGATTCCACTCAAAGAACTTTGTCAAGTTTGTTTCATGAATCAGTCACCAATATTCTTGGTCCTCTGTGGGATGCTTGTTCAAATATTAGGGATAACAAGGTATTTATTTACAGTTGTAGTAAGTGTATACTGTAAGTAAACTGGTGATGGAGTTCCAGTAAAATATTGATCTCTTTAGAGAATTCAAAGGCAGAGAAATCGAAGTGATGCATGTCCATTCTGATTGCTTTATCTACAGTTTTTCACTGAGTCTGCATGTGTATCCATCCTTATGCTGTTTCATGCCCTGCAAGAAGTAAATATTTTTCTTGGAAAGCTAGGATGTGTTCATGATAATTTGGATACTTATTGGGATAACTACATTAGTGTTCAGCTGCAGAAAAAATCAAAAGCAGGAAAACAAGAGAGTGAAAGACTAAAATACTTGTTGGTAAGTACATAAAAGTTTTATCAAGAGCAGATTTCTTTGTTACAGCTATCAAAAGCTTTATGATAATTCTATTTTTCCCTTTCTTTTGGAAGGTTTTACTTTGCATTCAGAGGGTCAGGATTCAACTTCTACATGACAATTCTTCTCATCAAACAGAATTTCATCAGCTTTTGGATTACATTTTTAGTTTTTGTGATAAAGTTGCATACTGTGGCCCTTGTTCTTGGAATAAACAGGTACATGATAAGGATCCATATAGTGGATCCCAAGACTTTCAGTAACTGTCAGTCCTACTCCTATCCCACTCCCACTTCCATTCCTATCCCACTCTCACTCCTATACCTTTTCCACTACTACATCTATTCCCACCCTACTCTCACTCCTATCTCACTTTTATCTCACTCCCATCCCTATCCTTCTCCTATTTCTATTCCACACACACACACACACTGATATCACACTCCCACTACTACCCTACCCTGACTCCTATACCACTCCCATTCTTATCCCACTTCCACTCTCACCCTAATCCCACTCCTATCCCAATCCCACTCCTATCCCAATCCCACTCCTATCCCAATCCCACTCCTATCCCGATCCCACTCCTATCCCGATCCCACTCCTATCCCGATCCCACTCCTATCCCGATCCCTCTCCTATCCCGATCCCACTCCTATCCCGATCCCACTCCTATCCCTATCCCACTCCTATCCCGATCCCACTCCTATCCCGATCCCACTCCTATCCCGATCCCACTCCTATCCCGATCCCACTCCTATCCCGATCCCACTC
>WUAP02091444.1:0-16882 GCA_015163945.2 Stichodactyla helianthus
GGGGGGGTCGGAGGATTTTGGGGGACTCACAAGTTTTTGCAACGAGCGTGAGGGGGGATCAGTAAAAACGACAGACAGTAAGGGGGGATTACATACATTTGTCAGTAAATTTGTTCGAAAATGAGGGGGGGATCACTTAAGCTCCATTATAGTGCCTCAGGAGGGGACCAGACAGTTTTTTTGGTGTCTCATCAAAAATCCTCCGACCCTACCCTCCCCCAGGCGATAAATAATGACCGGTCCCTAAAGAAAAGACTGTGCTTGATAGTCTTGTCAAAATCTTTTTGTGACACTGAAGGGATTTTTTAATATGAAAAAAGGTTGCCTGATGAGAACCGAAGCCATTCCCCCCCTCTCCCCTCTTCGTCGCTTGAACCTTACGTTAAGGTAAAAAATACCGGAATCTTTGTCACGATTCCAATTGATAATGAAAAGATTATTTTTGTTTTGATATCTTCTTTCATAAATTGCTTGGTCAATCTCAAAGTCTTATCATTGAAGATTGGAATCGACATGTTCCGCACCGGGATCTGCGCTGTGAGACAAGGTAAAGCTTTCTTAAAAACATTCTTATGAAATTAACTAAAAGTCTACATATTTAGGCTTACAAATTTTCATATCACATTTAACTCCGCTTAAAGTTAGCAGTTATTGTGAGCTGTTTTTATTTTTCTTCATCAATAACTGCACTGCACTTGCGGCGCCTCGTTATTTCAAGCCACTTCCCGTTTGGCCAGAAGAAACACTCTTTCTAAGTGTTTTACTTAGTACTTACTTTAGTACTTCGATGATTAGGATATTTGCTGAGGTGCTATTACATTTGGATCTTGATCAGGGATTATTAAAGATATGCAATAGGACTACATGCCATCCAGTTTAGAAATAATTGGATGGAAAAAAATTCCGGTGACTGTCAAAATTAGATGAGACCGTAGGCCATGTCCAATTTGTCAGAGGAATTTTTTTTTAATTATATAGTATTTCCAAATTGGACAAGCATGTACTCATTATTGCGAGCGTAGCGAACAGCGACACTCATCTCGCAGATGCGGGCTCCCTGTGGAATGCGGAATTGACCGTGCAGATTTGCATGCCACTCTCGACCCCAGAGCCCTGCCATTCAAATGCCATTTCTTCGAGCATGCGCAGTGAGAATGACAGGACTCTGGGGTCGAGAGGGATTTGCGTGCATAAAGATCTTATTTTGAGATGATTTCCGGTGCCTTAGTACTTGTGGTCTGCGGTGTTTTCGTACCACTATTACGTAATGATTTTCGTGCACGCGCCGTCGTCCTTGACGTCCTCGTCCTCGATGCATGAGGCTGCTGACAAGGACGACGACGCGCTTACGAAAAACCCGTTTAGATACCTTTTCTGACGAGATCTTGAAGGACTTTGAAAAATTCATATTGATTTTATGTTTTTATAAGCATATCTGTATTTCAGAATTTCTTTAATACACTACTTTAACTCTGAGTTTTACAAACTTTTACCTAGCTTTCGGCCTTCGTGGCTGTCGTCAGGGTAAGGACAAAAATGACAACAACTACAAAAAGACAACGTAAACAAACGTAGCGTAAACAAACAAACAAGTAAATAAACAAACGTATCTGTATTGTGGATAGAGATATGTGAAATGAAAGTTGATGGTAGTAATTGTAAAGTGATTGTGATTCTCCATGAGTTTTACACAAAAGATGTTGCATATCGAAGTCCGTTATTCATTAACGATCAGCACTACCGTATAGTAGCAAACGTATCATCATGACATAACAAATACTCAGAGTGTTACTCAAATGTGCAGTACACGGCTAGAGCGCTGGCAACAACTTAGTAACTAAATATCGCTAAATAGTACAAAATCTTTGTTTTCCATTGTTTAATTAGTGCTAGTTTGTACTTTAGTAAGTACTGTTTCATGCTTTTAGTGTTTGCGCTCTACCATGGGAGCACACGGTAAAACATGTGAATAAAATAGCGTCCAAACTGTAATCGTTAAATTCAGAAAGATGAAAAAATTTGAAATTTAAAAGTAGCGCTCATTCAAAACCGTGCACTTCTCACATTATGGTCTTTTCTTTAAATTTAGGGAGACGATTCATCTGACTCAAGTGCAGCCGAGAAGTAAGGCTTATCTCCGAGTAATCAGTCTGTCGCATCCCACATTTTCGACCGAATTTCGTTACCATGCCAACTGACGTCATAACAATAGTATCCAACCAGCATCTCCCACCAAAAGATGGCAAAAAAAGTTCCTTGATTTCTTGGGTTAAAGATACTAATGATGAGTTAGACGGGACGGGCGCTTGGTTTGTTTGTGTCTGCTGTGCGTTAGCCGGTACGATTAATTTGGGCAGTTCCTACTCTTATGGACTCTTCTTCCCTTCAATTCTGGACGAATTTCAGGCTGGAAAAGCAGCGACAGGTATGCAAATTAACAAAATCAACTTCCATTTCCTTGGTTGAAGGAAAGGTGGACACTCTGGGTAACCATCCCCAGTTTCATGCATTAAATACATAATCCTTCTCTCTCTCTCTCTCTCTCTCTCTTATTTATTTATTTTTTCCTTCTAGCTCTCGTAGGATCGATAACCGTGGCCATTTCCTGTCTTCTGGCTCCTTTAACGTCAAAGTTATGTGACCACCTCGGATGTCGCATCGCGATGATATTTGGCGGACTAGTAACATTCCTTGCGCTCCTCAGCTCGTCCTTTGCACCTAATGTCTACGTTCTCTTTCTTTCGTACGGCTTGGGATTCGGCTGCGCTTCCTGTTCGGTCTATGTTGCAGCTATCCAGATTGTTCCTTTATACTTCCATCGACATCGTTCTTTCAGCTTGGGTATTGTTAACTCGGGTACAGGGGCAGGTCTTCTTGTTATAACGCCTGTTGTTAAATACCTACTGGACCAATTCGATTGGAGGAAGTCAATGAGGATTTTAGCTGCAGTGAATCTAGCTCCGTGTATCCTGGGATGTTTCATTAACAGGAAGAGAAATGAAGCGAAGAATACTACGTCAGATGGCCAGCAAAGGAGTACGGGACACACTAAGTGGGCAAAATGCTTGAACATTTCAGTACTTACGAATCGTATGTTTATGTTAATGTGTCTTACAATGGCAGTAGGGTGCTTTGCTTACATCATGCCTTCAGTTCACCTGGTAAGTTTGTCGGTGTCGTGCAAAAGGTCACTCGGTTACTTAAGGGTTCTAGGGCTAAAATGGAATTGGGATTTACTTCTCTTTGCAATGGAAAATGGGATTTGATGTATTGGAGCCGGAGTTCCATATCAATGATGGGTAATAGGAAAGAAAACATGAAATTTGAAATTCAGCCTAAGATTAAGTTGAAGGTCAGTACCATGCCCCCCCCTGTACCCCTAACCCCCCCCCCCCCCCCCCAAATTCTGTCGTTGCCTGGCTTGGGATGCTTAATTATAAAAATGGCTGTAAATAGTTTATAAACCTTTAATTGACATAGAATTGCCTTATTTCATTATGACGTCACATCAAAACAATCTATTGTTTAAACGCTAAGGATCATGGTCGTGGGAGGGGGGACAAAACAGTAACAACACAAAGAAAATCGATATGAAATGAATTTTGTGGACCGTAGAAAAGCAGTAACAGCCACCAAATACAGTAAATATTGTGTCAAATATTCGTAAATCTTATATTAGGAAACCAAACAATTTGAGAGTAAACTTTTCTTAGCAGAGAAAATTTTGTTCTTTTTCTGTTGCGGACGATTATGTCCCCCTTATAAACGTAGCCGTGACGTTATTTAAGCTTTATAAAACGGCGAGTCATTCTAAAGCTTTTCGAGTGTTTTCCAGCATCTCAAGTGTTGATAAAACAGCATAGAACATGAAAAAAGTGTTTCATAAAGCTTTTATAAAATAAGTGTTTCCATGGAAACCATGTTTCTATACTCTTATATCACACGGTTTTCAGCCACTCAAAACGCGCGTTATATCGTAGTTATTTTATAAAATTAAACAGCAATTGATCTTTCCAGGCAAAATATGCCGAGGATCTTGGAGTACCAATCAGTAGATCATCATGGATGTACTTCACTATCGGAATTTCATCTCTGGTGTCCAGGCTTCTCACAGGAAAGCTCTGCGACACTGGCTGGATCGCGCACATTCACATCTTTCAGTTTGCTGTTTTGGTATTTGGTGTTGTCGATTTCTTGTTGCCAGTAGCAACGAATTTCAGCTTTCTTCTAGCATATTCTGTGACGTATGGTGCGTGCGAAGGTATCATCATGACTTCTATGCACAGTCTTGTCCTGATATCGTTTCCTATGGGATTTGGATGGTACATGGCCATCATAGGGATAAGTTACTCAGTTGGGCCTGTACTGGCGGGTACGTGGTCATGTTAGCATGGATTTTTATTATTTTTACAAAGAGAGTATCTTTATTCCAGATTATTATTCCATAGAAATGTTATGGCATGGATGATAATGATGATGATGCATATGGTGGTGGTGATGATGATGAAAGTGATGATGATGATGGTAATGATGATGATGATGGTAATGATGATGATGGTAATGATGATGATGATGGTAATGATGATGATGATGGTAATGATGATGATGATGGTAATAATGACAATAATAATGATGATGATGATGATGATGGTAGTGGTGGTGGTGATGGCAATCAAGGCGATAGTATGATGGTGGTGATGATAAAGATGCAATTACTGCTACTGTCGTTAATATTTTTCAGTTCTGCTACAGTTTGTTTTTTCCACAGGTTTAATAGCAGATCTGAGTGGTTCATACCATCCTGCATTCGTCACTGCTGGTGTTCTCTTCTTCATCTCTGCCTGTCTACCTCTTCTAACGAGATTTATACACAAGTCCGACAAACCACAAGAAATCAAGCTGAACGATAAAACAGACGATAATCTCTTGATAATTGAAACCGCATTGTAGATTGATTTACACTTTTCGTGAATGTAAACTGAGTGGACCAATTCACCTTTCCGAAACTCAAAGAAAGACTGGGAACGAACTTTATCTCGTCCCCAAAATCAATCCCAGAATCCAATGCAAGATGGCGGCACCTTTTGATCTTGTCCCCAAATTCAGCCCCACAATTCTGTGCGACACGAGTTCGTTCCAGTTCTCGGTTGAATTTCGGAAAGGCGAATTGATGGCACATTTTCTTGCCATGTGCATAGCTTTTTTATCGATTGTTTGGCTGTGTATACACCTATAGAGGCTTTGCACTATCACGTGATGGCAGCCATGACAGGAGGCACAACAATACAATCTTTTTCCCCTGGGAAACTGAATTCTTTCTCATGTAAATCAGATTAGACCAGATTCAATTGTTCCTGCCTCCTGTCATGGCTGCCATCACGTGATGGTACAAAGCCTCTATTTCAAAAACGTTGCCATTGCGAAGCGGCATAGTCGATGGAAGACAGGTCATTCCAAGACCTGGGTCTACCTTAATATAACAATATTCTGACATTAGGTTAATATTTAGACATTCAGTGCTGCTGGCAGCCAAAAGAAGCCATTTTTAGCACTTTTAGTCACTGTTATTTGCATCATTTGTTCATAAGATGGTTCTGGTATGACCTATCGCCTATCTCTGACAACTGAAAACAGGAGACGGCAAGGGATGTTAGTAAACTCATTTATTCACGAGACACACACTCGCAGACACATATTCACCTGCAGAACTGAAGACAGCATGGAAAGTTATACACGGTATCAAGTAAAACCATGAAGAAATAAATTCAAGTTAAATTTACAAAACATCCCTTGTGGTTGCTATAACCTTTTTTTGAAATAGGTGTATCATCGAAAACTACTGTCAATCCCACGAATGGATATGTAGAAATAGTATTTCGGTCATTAAATAATTAAATGTATTCTTACACAGTAATTTTAATTAATATATTTTCTTACCTCGTATCCATTCTAGTATATCTTTTGTACAATTTATAATATATTGCTCAAATAATCTATTTGGTACTCCTCCGTTTAGAGTGTCCTTTTTTCTTACGGTTTGATTTTTTAATTCCGTTCTTTGTCTTTTTTGGCGGGTTATTTTTGCTCGATAGCTGTTCCCAGTCTTGCGTCATATAGAACGCTGGGTCTGACAAACAAGGAGAAGCTGACAGCAAAGTGACGTCACCAAACTCACTGGAGTCTAGAGGGGGAGGGTGTCTTCCACCCCGTGGGGTGGGGGGTGCCGAGAGTGATTTGAACGTGACAAAGCGTAACTCTTTGGCATTGTCAATCGATTCTCTTCGGCTACACGGTTCTGATGAGGAGCTATCACTGATAGACTCCTGCTCTCGAACTCTCGCTAACGAAGGATTGTGTCCATCTCTCGAGTCCATATCAAGAGCGTCCTCAGCTTCTTCCACTGATAAGGTCCTGATGCGATTAGTACCGAAAGCACTGTCACTGATTCGCGTTTCGGCCACACCCCCACTCCCAGGGGGAGGAGATTGCTCTAAGACTTGCGCCAAGGCTTGAGCCTGCGATGTAGACCTTTGCTTGCTTTGATCATTGTTGGGCGACAAGCAGTCTTGCGGTCCTGATATAGTCGTCAAAGCGTCAACTCGACCTCTGCATTCGATTCCATCCCTTTCTTCCGTTCCTTGACCGTGTTCCTGAGACGAGGAAGGCGATACCACATACGGCTTGCCTGAGCCTAAGTTGATGTAAGATGGTGGTGTGATGGTGTAATAGTGTGCTGGGGTTGCCATGGCAGGCAGCTCCAGAAGTTGCGCAATACTGTGCAATTTGTTTTGTTTCAGCATCGTCCGCCGTCTTTGCAGGCGCTGTCTTGCTGACATGCATCGGATGTAATCATCGAAGACAAACTTGGCCGAAAGAATTGGTCGAGATCGGACCTTAGTGAGGCTCCTTGCGGTGAAAGGCTGGTGAATAGTGATAAAGAGAGAGCGGCTGTCCTCTTTGTCAGGAGACGTCTCAACGTCCTGAGGAAGATATACGGAAACCTGGGTTTAATCGTGTACACAGAACTCCCGAGGGGGAGTGGTTGAGGAATGAACGAAAGGTACCGATCCATGTTTCTATTGTCTAGTCTTTTTAATCCTTTTTTAAAAGATTTTAAAGGTTTTTTGTTTAGCTTCTTCAATATTACTTCTTTGGTGACCTTATATCAGTTCATAAGTCGTGATAGCAGAAGGCGCATGACGCATGGATTTACACACAGAAATTCATTAAGAGAACAAAGGAAAAGTGGAATAGAACAGTTGGATGGAAGGGTGTGAACTAGAGAATGGTTTAGCTGGACTGTATTCAATTACACTTGCCTAAAATAAAGGAGCTGTTACACTGGAAGCGCTCCATGCAACCTGTCTCGCAATTTTGTTGCAAGAAAAGCGGAATTATTGGTATTACCTTGTGTAGGAATAGAAATTGCGAGAAGCAGATCCCTTTCTACTCCTCGCAGTGATTATGAGAACAATTTGCTCTAGATAAAACACATCTCTGTACTCGTGCCGCATAAAAATCGCGAGACATTCACGTTACACACGATGTTTTCTTGTGCAACTTTCATTTTTGTAATAGCAGTAATCGATGAAAACAATCGTGAAATCCAGAGAGGAAAAGACCAACAATAAAACCTCAACTGTACTAGAACACAAAAAATAGACTAGACTGCCGTATACAATACAAAGAAATTTGGGCTTTTGTGTGTGGGGGGGTGAAGGGCTGGGCACCTTACCTGTAGTCTTGCTACAAACTTGACAACACCCCACCCAAGTTTACTGGTGTCGGGTTCCACCAGAATGAACTGCGCCTCGTCAATCACTAAGAACCGTCTCATGCTCCTAAGGAAAAAATGGATGGGAAAGTTGTTGCCTGACGTCATTTCCGGTCTCAACGCGCCTTCCCAGAGTTAATCAAACTTTTTTAGCGCGCGAAAACGAGGTCAGGAAAGCAAGCCGTTCGAGGTTTCGAGGAAATACGTCCCCCAAAGCCTCGACAAGAGCAGGAATATAGTGATTATTTTTTTCCTTTTCTCTTTGGTTCTTTCTACCACTAGAAGCCTTCTCTTCACTTCAGTCTATACCTTGTCCCCTGATCTCGTTTGCACGCGCAAAGTCCTAATGAATTATGGGTAAATGGAAGAAAAATAAACTGAATTCGAAATGAAAGTTTACGTACCTGTCCTCCAATTGCACTGTACAAGAAATCAAATCGCTGTTATCTGTAAAACAAGATATAAAGAAGTTTTTTCCTTTTAGAAAATAAGCCTTTTACAAACCATCTCACGAGAAAACCGTTTGTAGAAGAAACCGAAAGATTTTATAGCATGTTAGAAAAATAACACACATTCTTTGTCTGCTAGTCATTTTAATATTAAACAGATTGCAACCTTTTCGCAGTTAGATTAACGCATATATTTTTAACTTACTGAGATCCAAGACGTCTTCTAAATGAACAGAGTATTCCACTTTTGACAGAGGAAGTCGTGTTTCTATCTTCTTTAGAAGAATAAGGCACAACTCACGCATCATAAGAAACACTCTAATAGCCTACATGAAGACAAAGTATATACCTATGAGTCAGACATTCATATTTGAAACCTTTACAAGCGTATGCTATAAAGACAGCTTCGACGATAGATGGTAGGTGTGACGAACACAAAAGCGGGTTTGTGGAGAGAAGGGACTAAGCTTTTGGTTAGTAAACCATCAATTTTATCGAACCCTGAAACAACCTCTGGGTTGATTTAAGTCAGAGCACGGCTAACTCGCATATCGAATTGGAATTTAGCGTGTTGGGTTTTGCGGAGGGAGGAAAACCAGAGAACCCGGAGAAAAACCCTTGCATCCAAGGAAGAGACCCAACAAGAACTCAACTGCCTGAAATGCAGAGTCCAGGAATTGAACCCGAGACACCAGAGGTAGGAGGCGAGTGCGTTAACGCCGGGCCATCCTTGAAAAAACTTCTTGCATTCCGTTTGTTGAATAACCAACGAGCGATGGTTTAAAGTCGAAGCTGGGGTACACAAAATGGAGCAAACGTATACATTTGTCCACTCTAACCTCGACTTGAAACCATGGTTTCATTACTCACTCTTCTAGTGTGCTCCACCTCTCCACATGGAAGTCGTTTAGAAAACTCAATCCCGGTCAGCGGTGTGCCAGTGATAGGGAGCAGCAGTGTGGCATCCATCATCAAATGAACGATGTTCAATGGCTTCATCTGAAGAAAATGCATGCAATGTTTATTATTGGGTTGCCTGTGGCAAACCAGTCTAAAAATGCCGTCCGTTGTTTTCTATCCGTCACAAATCGCCGTCTCGCCTTCAACGCGCATGCTCGCCTCAAGACTGGCGCACTATACAGGCAACCCAGTTTACGCTCTACAAACCTTCATTTGACGATATTCATCCTCGAACATGTCAAGAAATATCTCGTCCTCCTAAAAAAAAGTGAAAGCAAATTATCTCTTCCGGTCCGTAATCCTATGAAAGAGTGCACGCTGATTGGTTATGAATATATTCAGCTGCAGTGAAGATATTAGTTACCTTGTAGTAGTGACGAAGCTGCAACGTACTTGCTTCGCGAATATTCTAAAAGAGAGTAATAAACGTATAAGGAACCCTCAATAGAGCTTTTTCTTGATGTTGCGCACTCATCAAAATACAAGAAATTTTAGGAAACTAACGACTAAAAAATTAATGCTTCTTTTTCAATTTCCACGGGAGGTGAAGCCATTTCTGAGTTACCGTACCGTGTTCGTGCTGAAAGTCAGTACCGTACGTTTCCTACTCATGCGATAACCTCTCTACTGCATACCGTACCCGTGTACGTGCTGTACGTTAGCCGTACCGTACGTTTCCCACTCGTACGAAAAACCGCGCTACTTCTCACGATCATAAAAAAGGGCGCTATAATTATCAATTGTAAAAGTTAAAACTATTAAAATTTAAAGTGTGCACAAAAGTCTGTACGTACCTCTAAAAGGGCCAAATGCCTGTCGAATAGGTAAGACTCAGTATTGTTATCTTGTCGGAACAACACCAGTTCCTTCAATACAATGATAGCCATCTCTAAGGTGACTACACGTACTCGGCTACCTGCAGAGACAAACATGCGTGTATTTCAAGATAACCTTCTTTAATTCTGCTGCATTAATGTAGAATGGAAGGGAAGTTGGTTTCTACCGTTTCGACAGCCTTGTTCAATCACTTTTATGATATCATCGACCAGATCTTCATTGTAGGGTACATTTTCCTGAAAGAAAGAAAAAAACGTACCTTTTTTTAATAAAAAGAAAAGGTTTTTATGCATGGTAGGGAATAAGGGTATTATCATATCATTTTTTTTTGGGGGGGGGGGGGTGAAAGGGGGTAAGTTTGATATCAGGAGCAGCCCAATTTTTGACTTGTGGAAGGGGGAGTCAAATCTGTTTTTTTGGATACCGTATCGAGGGCTTTTACCCAATTTTTTTTTTTGGGGGGGGGGGTCATGGTCAATATCCACCAAAGGCAAGCAGATGGGCTAAAACTTTCTTTTTACAAAATAGATCCCCCCCCCCCCAAGGAAAAATCTTTGCTAAGCTAAAGACATGTTGGCAATGATTTTGGAAGGGATACCTGTGTTAACCAGTAATCACTCAACATCATCTAATATATTTAGACTAATTATACCTTAGAGGATGATATCCCAGCTGAATAAAGAAGCCTCTTGTCAACACCTAAAGGCAAATGAATAACCATGAGTAAAAGCAGGTCAAGAAAAAGTGTTCTTCTATGATATTATCTTACCTTTGTTCTGTATAGCTGCATAAATTAAACACAAGGCAAACAGAGCCTCACCATCATTCTCAGTACAGTCTAAACTAGACCGAAGAGCATCAAAAAACAGCCTGCAACAAGATAGGATAGGAAAAAATAAACTTTGGTACATTGTTAAAGCCCTCAGATTACTTTGTCTGAATAAAAGTTTGAATGATTTTATAGTTGTTATATTTGTTGTTGTTGTTGTTGAAATAACCTTGTTGTTGCTATTCTTGCTAGTATTCTTGGATTGGCTGTTGTTGCTGGTTCTCCCTGCTGTTGATGTAGGTGTTAGTCTTTACTGTGAGTCACTTTTGGTAATAGTGTACTGTAATTGCTATTTTTAACTTCAAACTTACTGTGTTCATATTGGAAAGTTTTGTGTGGCATAGGATAGATTATATATGGGTCATTTACCTGTCAGGTTTAAAATCTTTTGCTCGGCGAACAAAACTCTGCAAGACATCAACAATGTTGAATTTCTAGTGCATGGCGATTTCAATGTATTCCATATATTAAAGGCCAAGAGGTATATAGCAACTGATGCATAGATTATTTTTCTATTGACAAAATACTAGAAAATCTTTAAAATACCTTAACTGGTGCCCTCAAAGACTTTAGAAATAAATCATTACTGTGACCTAGAAAAAAAAGAAAAAGAAAAAATATTGAATGACATAAGGAAATGTGAAGGAATGAAGGAATGGATGGGAAGCTACTTAGCTTTTCGTTGTTATGAAACAATGTGGGCCATTCACAACAGAGCTAGGCTCCAATTAAAGCGAATGCTCAAAGATCGAATTGGAATTTAGAAGTTGGTTTTTGCGGAGGGAGGAAAACCGGAGAAAAACCCTCAAAGCACAGGAGAGAACCAACCAACAACTCTACTCACATGAGATGACAAGTCCAGGAATTGTACCTGAGACCCCAGCGGTGAGAGGCAGTGCATTAACAGTGCACACCACCCATGCTTCCCAGGCTTGTGGATGGAATGATGGATTAGATAGGACTGGATTTGATGTTTGAATGGATTATAGATGAATGGATGGATGGATAGAATGGGATGGGCTGTGATGGATGAATGGATGGATAGGTGGATGAATAAGAATTGAATAGGATGAGATGGGATGGATGAATGGATGGATGGATTGGTGGGTAGAGGGATGAATAGAATAGGATGGGATGGGATGGATGGATGGATGGATGGACAGATGGGTGGATGGATGGATGGATGGTTGGTTGCCAGGTTGGTTTGGCAGAGAAAATAACTGAACAATTGAATGAATGAATGAATGAATGAATGAATGAAAGAAAGAAAGAAAGAAAGAAAGAAAGAAAGATAGATAGATATGATGAAATGAAATCCAACCAGCAATGTTTCCTAACCTTTTATTGGTCTCTCGTCAGCAGCCAATGACTGGGTGTCTGTCTGTACATTAGTGGGCATCACAGTACCTAATGAATCCTCTTCATGGTTCATCACACCTAAAGGTGTGTCTGTGACAGGTACAGTCACTCCATTTAGTTTAGCTGAAGTCAGACATAAATAACACTGTCTCAAAACACTAGCTATTGAATTTTATTAAATATATTTGATTTTGACAGTCTTTATTGCAAAAAATCTAGGGAACAAATGTAATAGGCAATTCTCTTAGTGTTCTGTTGGACTTGAGATAAAGGTGCACTGAACAAATTCAATGGTTCAAATCTATACAAATTCTGCCCCAATGTTCAGTGAAGAATCTACCCCAATGTTCAGTTTTCTTGCTGCTAAAAGACTATGATATTTTGGTAGCTATGTTACAAACTGGTCCTTACTTGCTACAGTTGACCTAGGATCATCTATCTTTTCCTCTAGAAATCCTCCCTCTGTTCTTCTTTTATCTAGAAAAAAATAGAAAATACATTTGTTACTGGGGGATGTTCCTGAACTCTCTTTCAGGACTATTAGTTGAAGCTACTATAACTTCACCTGACCTGCCCAAACCCCCATTCACCCATGAATTCTTCTATCGAACAGTGATAACCATTATGTTTATGATACCTTTAACATAGAATTTAGAATTAGCCACATGGACTGACTTGGGTCTGTCCCTTGATAGTGAGACCATGGAAGATTTGCCAAGGAACATGTAGCCCTCAGTGTTGACTCCATATGCTACTAGGGATTCCTCTAGAGTCTGTTCTGGACACTGGAATGTGCGGATGCTAGCAGAGGAGCTTGTTCTTGAACCAGCCTGGAAGAAATGGAAATCACATCACTGAGGCTTTCAGAAAGAAATAAAAGAGGAAAGAAGATGAAAAAAAAAACCAAGGAAACAAAGGAAGAAAATTTTGAGGGACAGAAAGAAGGAAGGAAGGAAAGAGGGAAAGAAGAAAGGAAGGAAGGATAGATGGAAGGAAGGAGGGAAGGATGGAAGGAAGGAAGGAAGGAAGGAAGGAAGGAGGGAAGGATGGAAGGAGGGAAGGAGGGAAGGAGGGAAGGAGGGAAGGAGGGAAGGAAGGAAGGAAGGAAGGAAGGAAGGAGGAATGTTTGAGGAGGAAAGGAGTTATGTTTAGAAGTAATGCACAAAAATTATGTGTTGCTGTACCTTTTTAAGAGGTAAAGGGGATGCCTCAGGGGTAGCTCCTGGGTCCACTTCATCTCCATTGAGTATAATATCAACCAGACTAGAGACCAAAGGTGGGTAAGACATAATAAGAAGAATCTGAAATAGAAAGCAAAAAGGAAACCTTGAGAAATGAGCAAGAAGAATGCCAGAGCAAAATTTTTAGGATCCATCTTTTATAAAGTACAAGTCTACTCAAAATATAACCATTTTAAAATATTTACTAACCTGAGACAAGAGGTACAAAGACAACAGTGCATTTATTCTGGGTTTTACCTGAAAACAGACAATAAACAACAGTTAAGGTTCTGGTGAGACTAGCT
The DNA here is from genome assembly GCA_015163945.2 of Stichodactyla helianthus. Lineage (NCBI taxonomy): Eukaryota > Metazoa > Cnidaria > Anthozoa > Actiniaria > Stichodactylidae > Stichodactyla > Stichodactyla helianthus. Next base: position 13,734 of record WUAP02091444.1, read on the forward strand.
GCATTCAACTTTGAGCCCTGTCAGCTCTCTTGTTAAGAATATACAGAAAGTTGTGTAAATAATTAATTTTTACTCAGAGTTTCTTCTTCTGTTATAGACTCACCAGTTGCATATCAGGTTGCTCTTTGACAAGGGAATAGACATAGAGAGGTATAAGCAACCTATCCAGTAGATGTTCAGTAAGAATACTACTCAAGTCATGTATATCTAGTGATAAGATATCGTGAATGTAGTGAAGATGGTCTAGGTGATCAGCTACTAGATGCTTGAGGTGGTCACATCGCAGATGACTGAAAACAGACACCAATCAACCTTATTAGAAAGCTCAATATTTCCCCTTTCAAACCCTCTGTACATCCCTTGGGTATTATTTCTTTGTTTCTTGATAACGCTTAACTATCTTCATTTTTATAGTGATGCATTTGTTGTTGTAGTAAGCAAGAAAAAAATGAATTACGACAGTAAAAAGATTTTTTATTTCCAATGTTTTTTAATCAAAAATAACCATCACTTTACCTGTATACTATGGGCATAATCAAGAAATATCTTTCTAAAAATGTCAGAAGGTACTGTCAGGGGAGGGGAGAGGAGGTGGGTTCAAAGACTTACTCTGCTTCTTTCTTAGCACAGTTCTCAAGTTCTATGGCATGGCTACCAATAAACCAGACTAGATTCCAGAAATATGGATCTGCAGTCTTGTCTCTTATGAAATTCAACATGTTCTGATCCCCAACTACAACAGACAAAAATATAAACAATACTTAGTAAAGATATTTATTTGATCTGATACTAATAAAAATGTGAAGAATATATATTATAATCACTACTAAACATTATTGCATAGTGTGCACTTTCCAAGTTCAAATACAGACTGTTTGAGCTCTACGACTCAACTACAGATCCTCTTGTCAACTTGTCAAAATATTGCATAGTTTCTCACTAGAGTTAACTAGTACTAACCTTTGTAAACATTAAGTGTAAGAGTCCTAACAGCTATCCTAACCATACTCTCAGGATGGTTAAAGAATTTTAATGCTTCTGTATAAAGAGGAAAGTCATTCTTTCGCTGTTGAATGAATGAAAAGGCCACTGAATAAGTAAATAAATCCACTTTGTTTAGGCAGGGTAACTAGAGTTACATGGCTAATTTTCATCTAGGTCCTGAGATCGAAGGAGGATTTGAAAGTTGATTTTTGCGTAAGGAGGAAAACCGGAGAACCCAGAGAAAAACCCTCGAAGCACAGGAGAGAACCAACAAACAACTCTACTCACATACGACACTGAGTCCAGTGAGACTCAAACCCGAGTCATATCGATGACAGGTGACACATTAGCAGCGCATACCACCCATGCTTCTCTTAAGGTATATATATTAAGGTAAAGACTACAATGTATGGTACCAATAATGAAAACAAAGTGAGAAACAAACAACTGGCATAAATAATTTGTGGAGTAAAGATATTAGTTGATGAAAACAGGGTTACTGCTAATGCTACTTACCTCATTGAAGAAAAAGTGAATTGTCTGTGTATTTAGCTTGAGAGACAGAGTTTTAAGAAAGGAAATGTAGTATGCCAAAACCTACAACCATAAGAAAAATATTAAAATTGATGGGACAGAAATAAGAAGAAAAAAATAGAAGGGAAGATTAAAAATATCCCTTTTGCTTTGGGCTTTGACAAAAAGCCATCACTTTGGACAGTCAAGATTGCAATATTATGTTGTTTGAAGTCTTTTTCACATCCATGAAAAATTATGAAAGGTTGCATAATTCATTTTGCAGCTGTATTGAATTTTGGAGCAAATGATCATGTGGTCAAATGGCAAAAATTATTTAGAGAGAAAATATTACCTCTTCATCAGAAAAATCAAACTTGTGAATAATAATAGAATTAACATGGTTATTTGACAGAAGATAATCTGAAAAACATCAAAAACGTTAATTATCCTTAATGATTATGATAAAATAGTTTCTTCTATAAAATTGGCATTATTTATAATGCATTCTTGCTCAAGTTTCTTCATTTTCCATTTGTTTAGCTTTGAATGCTAAGGCATTTCAGTGTCACAGCCACCACACCTTGTTTGTACTACAGTAGACAAATTTTCATGACTGGATAAGGAAACCTTCACTTCACTTAAATATTACTGGTGCAACCCAATAAGATATCATTTACAGAGTGCATAGCTCATGCTATAGAAGTTTTGTACAATCAACTGACTGCAGCCATGTTGGATTGCAGAAATAAAAATGTTTTACATATTGAGAAAGAATTCAATCCTTTCAGGGAAAGACATTCTATTGTTCTGCCATCTGACATGGCTGTCATCATGTGTTTGTACAAAACCATTGTTACAATACTTAGTCACAAGACATTGTCCTTGGCCATAGTAAAATACAGGGTGTACATGAAAATTTCCTTTTCGCACAAAATAGACTATTTACTTACATAGAGATGTTTGGTTGCGGATATTCTCAAACATGATACTCAAGGTTTGAAGGAGTTGGACACAAATCTGGTTGCTAGATTTCTGATTCATCATCTTGTGGAAGTATATGAGCATGTTTTTCTCAAGAAAAAAACTAAAAGAAGATGGAAAGACCTAGTCAGAACATTCTCAGAGAAAAATTTGCAGATATGGATATTTGAGATTACATGCTATTGAGGATTGCCTGTATGTTATTGGCCAATCAAAGGTGAGATTGTGAGTAAAATGTGTAATAGAGTTGCTAGTCTGCTGCAGCAGAGCATTCTGGGACTGTTATCTTAGTTAAATAACACCAAACAAAAGACGTCATGGTTTGTGGTTCTTTTGTGCTGTGTTATTTAGCTGAGATAACAATCCCAGAATGCACTGCTGATACAGATTAGTAATATAATTTATGAGCAATACCCAGCTGAGTATGCAAGCATTGATTATGATTGCTTGTTTCCAACCATTTCCAAGAGGATCAAAAGACAAAGGCATGACAGCCATGTTGGTGATACAGACAAAAGGACCTAATGAGAAATCTTTTGTTAAATACCACCAACATGGCTACGATGACATAATGTGCAAACAAACAGTTATAATATACACCTATTTCAAAAATCGTTGTCGCAGCTGAATGCAACAGTCAACACTCCAAGACTGCAAAGGATTTCAGT
>WUAP02091555.1:0-16881 GCA_015163945.2 Stichodactyla helianthus
CGAAATCCTTTGCAGTCTTGGAGTGTTGACTGTTGCCTTCAGCTGCGACAACGATTTTTGAAATAGGTGTATAAGCATGTTCTGCTTCATACTGTTGTTGAAGAAGTTCAAGCTCCTCAGCACTTTTACCATTATTCAGTATGCTATGTCTACTATAAGCCATTTTTAAATCATTCTCAATTGAAGATAACTTTTCCCTTCTTCTCTTGGATTTCTTCTTACTATAATCTATTGTTGCTTGCCTTATCTTATATTTAATCCAATTCCATTTTACTCTTAAATCTACAACATCTTCAAGTTCGTCTACCCATTGGGGAAAGGAATTGTTCATAAGTTGTACATGTCTGATCATTTTCCAAAAAGAAGCCCCTCGCTTTTGTTCGGGAATACTATTGATGTCTAATACGACTGCAGAATCGTCTGTCTTTACAGAAGTTAAGATCTCTGGGCTATCTACATCCTGTAAAGAATCAATCGTGAGCCGAAAATCTAGATGTCTTTGAATTAACGGCCGCTTTTGTCTCCATGTAAAACGTTTGGCTTTGGGATTCCTTATTCGCCAAATTTCTATAAGTTCGTAATTTAAAATCAAGTCTTTAAGAGATCTAACAGAGTCTTTAACAAGCGGGTTACCCCCAGATCCGTCCAGATAGCGTTGAAAATTATTGACTGACCTAACCCAAACGTTTTCATTGGCTGATTATCTGATATATGTAGGAATGCTTTTGTTTTGTACACGGCAACGGTCACGGTTAAGAAAAAGTGAACGTTAACTTTGCTCAAACTTATTCCTAAACCTCATCCTAATCAGGTTTCAAAATTGAGAAGAATCGATAAAGTCATTCAGGATTACGAGTCATAAAGAAAAGATACTTTCAAATGCGAAAAAAAGTAGAAGGGGGCAACCGGGATTGAACCGGTGACCTCTCGATCTGCAGTCGAATGCTCTACCACTGAGCTATACCCCCTTGTTCTTGTTTCATATCATCTCAAGGTCTTCTTTGCCGTTTGTAAGTATGTTTGTAATACATAGACTCGAGTCTTTTGGCGGAATGTTTCCCACATGTTATTCCCATGAGTTTTCTAGTTTTCCTTGACACTTGAGAAGAAACGTAACTACCTCAACCATGCATGGATTTTTCTATTAGAGCTTTAAAATGAAGAAAAATTAATAAAGTCACTGAGGAATAAATTTCTTATGGGAGTTGTTGCTCCAAAGTGTTTACTTTCCAAATAGAAAAAATATAGAAGAGGGCAGCCGGGATTGAACCGGTGACCTCTCGATCTGCAGTCGAATGCTCTACCACTGAGCTATACCCCCTTCTCGATGTTTTGATATCCCATGGCACAGAATTGAGGGACACATACGGGACTTTCACTATTGTTTTGGCGCGAGATTCAAATCATGCTCATTAGAGTGTGACTCATTAACGAAGCGAATTACAAGCAATTTGGGCTAAAACGGCTGATGTTGGTGCGAAGGCAACTAGAAAGAAAGACATTGAAGATTGAAGCTTTTCGTAGACGAGGTGTGACTATCCGAACAAAACACCAAGCTTTCTTGGTAAATGTTTGGTAAACTCTAGTTTTATTCTTTACCAATCAAAAGTAAGTGAAAATCTTTCTTCCAATAGCTAAACTTTGTGGATACAAGTCACTAAAATGAGCTGAAGGGAATAGTTTAACTCTTTACTCGAAAAAACTTTGAAAAAAGTAATCTCCAGTCGAGCGTAATCTGTCAATTAGCATTCACTTTATTCAAATGTATGCCTATCTAGAGAGATGTCTGAACTGTAAGTAAATGTCCCTAAAGACAATAGAATTCTGTGCCATGCAAAAACCAGGTAGTTTGTGTGTGTGTATGTGTGGTTTTGTTTGTTTGTTTTGCTATATTCCCAGTGTAGTTAAAATTGGTAGATTTTACTAGCAAATATTTTTCTCCGCTTTTAAGGTTTTTATATTTCTTTTTCAGTTGTCTGAAGGCTCCAGCAATAAGCTCAGAAAAGCACAAACACGCAAGCGGTCAAACAAGGAAACACGCACAATCATCGCCAGGTGGCTGAAACAACTTCAGTTCAAAATTGCATTAGCTGAACAATCAGCTGCCAATGGACAGACACACTTCCATACTATATAGTCACCTGAGTCGACAATTAACAGGTTAACCCACAGGTTAATACACTGGGTGGTACTCGGGCTACAATGGCGCACTAGCTACCCAGGTGCATAATCAATCGTCTTTCCAAGGAGATCTACCAAATAAAGGGACGTAAAACCCGCCAAAGCTAGCTAACCCACGCACTTAAATAAAAACCATCTCTCATAGGAGTTGTCTGTTTAATTGATACACAACAATTGAGGTGATTGGTTATAATCAATTACGATGCATTAACGCTGCATGGGCTCCCTGTGTCAATAGTCGTGGCTACACTCGCCGTCGGATTACCGTGGTAGATTTACCTAGGTCAAATTACCACGAGGTATTCAACGGTATTAGCTGTTAAACTCAGACCAGTTTACCATGGTAAATTTTACATTCACAGCATGCGTTTTACTGGATTACCATATCCTTACAAAACAATCTGATTGGTCGCTTTATCTTGGGAGTAAGAAAAGCCCAGCTCTTTGGTTTGGTAAATGTCACGTGCGCTTCGTTTGTTCTTTTTGACGCATCCATGGGGATTCACCTCGATAAATTTACCTTGGGAAATATCGGTTATACTACAGAGATCACTGAGTTTACCGAGGGATTTAAGCCTTTCAGTACCGCGTACCGCGGAAAAAGGGCGAAGTGTAACCGCAACAAATATTTAAAGCATTTAACCTTAGAATAAGTAAAGAGATTAATGTTTTGGAAATTATTAGTAGTCAGATTCTAAATTATGTTTAAATAGATCACTTTCGATATATGGTTGAGTGATCGCACACAATACGATCCGATTCGAGGCTCCGGGGAAACAAAAGAATAATTAACAATTATTCCACGAAATCGAGTCGTACATGAGCTCTTAGCCGACAAGGCGCACAGCGCCGAGTCGGCTATGAACCATGTACGACGAGATTGATTGGAATAATTGTTTTATTATATCCACATCCACTGGATTGTGAGAAATGCAGATTTTAATGATTTTCAAGTTTAAAAAGCGAAATAACGTCGGCGAAACGCTCCGCCATTTTGTTTACTTCTCTACTCACGGGATATGAGCTGATATCCTAGTAGTAGAGGAACCAATCAGAGCACGCGATTGCTCATATCCAGTGGATGTGGATATAATAATTACGATTATTTCGATGTTATTTGCTTGGAAAATGATTAGAATGAGTATGTTTTTTGTTTCTTGAGCATGATTATGTTGCTTGAAGAAACAACATGCTCGATCTCACGATTATTTACTTGTTATTCCCCGGAGCCTCGATTCGGTTCCTATTGTGTGTAACACTCAACCATATATCGAAAGTGGTCTATTCCATCCTTTTCCCGTAAATTTTCAATTATTCCAAGCATGCGCAATGCCTGAATTTACTCGACACTTGACCAATCGCGTTCTCTTTTCCCCTTGATTTTTAAATTGTTCCAGGCTTGCGAACTGCTTGCATTTTACTCGATGTTAAACCAGTCTTTCCATTTTTATTTTTATTTTAATTTAGGCATGCGCACAGCTTGCAATCATTTGGGCTTGTTTTCACTGAAGCAGTAGACCTTTTTGCTTTACCACTATTTTCGAAATTCGTGCGTCATAAAACAATAGATGGCGACATAGTTCGTGCGGAATGTGAATTTCTTTTGTTGAAGCAACAAAACTCAACATCGTACCAATCTATTCTTGATTTGCAGGCAAATGAAAAATTAACATGGCGAACGAATTTCGAAAATAGTGGTAAAGCGAAAAGGTCTAGTAAAATATCTTTCACACTGAAATTCTATCAAATACTTTTTGTGTGTGTAGTATAATTACTGACTAGAGGTGATACGTCTACTACTCAGTATTATTCTATAAATTTAACTATTTTACACCAACCCTTTTATCTTTCAACTTGTCGCAGAGAAGGGACTCCAGTTGCAGAAACGTCAAATGTATAAAATAGGTTTTGCACGACCATGTGACGGCGGCCATGTTAGATCATGGATTGCTTTTCATGAGAAAGTGCAGTACAGTACAGTATATTTCTCTAATGTGGACTTAGGCCCAGGTCAAATGTCGAACTTCACATGAGCCGAACCTAATGACATCAAAGAAGACCGCCTATTAACCTTTTTTTTCAAGAAGTTCGGCTCGTGAAGTTCGACGTTTGACCTGGGCCTTAGTCAACTAAGAGCCAGGGTGAACCGTTGATGGATCACCTTGCTGAACTCAGTTTTGGACCGCGTCAGTGTCTCCTCTTGGTCCACTGACGTTCCAAGCAGCTGTCCAATCTTTAGCCACGGGTCTCTGTAGTATTTCTTACTCGGCTTCGCAAACAGGAAAGAATTCAATCCCTTATGGGAAAGAGATTCTATCGTTCTGCCGTCCAAAATGGCTGCTGTCACGTGGCTGTTCAAAATCTCTATTCCCTAGCGAGTAAACTAGTATATTCCCTAGCGATGCTGATTATCCCTCTTAGGATATCGCTCAACATTATTCATGACTCAGGGCTGGTGCGTTCGAGTTAATAACAAAAATATTTCACGACGTTTGACAGCATTTCGTACTATTTTTGTGACCAACTTGGCTGTTTGGTTCCGGTGATTGAATTCCTGGTTCTGCTACTCTGATACCTTCCAAAAACGGCAGCGATCTTGTAGTCATCTTTTCTGTGATTTGTGGAATTCCACAAGTATTAGGGGCAGAATTCTTCAGGAGTGACCGAGACGAGATCCCAGAAACCCACGAGTCGTCTTTATTGACGCCATGCATCGAAGAAGTGGGCTCGTTTTGGTGTTTCTGTTGAATCATTTTTTCGATCAAAATAGTAAAAATTTCGTCGATGTTAATCAGTCCTTTTGCGCTCGTTTCGATGTAAAACGAATCATTCCTCGACGCCCAGGTTTCGGCTTCCAGTGAAGTAACTTTCCACAAATTCAGTTCCTTGTCAGTCTGGTTGCCAACGACAACAATGGGCGTTTCTGAACCACAGCGATTCTGACAAACAAAACGATGGGAGAATAAAATATAAAGCTTTTGTTTGATTGTTATGATATTAGCAATAGCACGCTACGGATGAAGTCACTCGCCTACATTTTCACCAATCCCAACCATAGATTGTCACTCCTACTGCGCATGCCCGACAAAGTGTCTTTGAGTTTGTCGAACATGCGCAATACCCAGCATGTATTTACTGGTTGTCCCAATAGTAACATAAAGCACATTAAATTGCAGTCTTTTAAAATAACAAATTTAGTTTCCTCGACGGTTTTCGGTTAATTTGCATATGTTAACCTGCAGTTTACTTCCGGTCAGCGGTAATCCGCGTGACAGCTGAACTACTTTTGTAAGTGCGCAAAATCAAACAAAGCGTTGACTACTTACACGAACTATTTCCAGCCAGAGAGGCAGCTGTTTAAACGAATCGAGGCAGCTCACATCGAACACCAACGCGACTCCATTAACACCTCGGTATATCAAAGGCATCGTATTTGAAGCATCATGATAAATCGACTTCACCTCACCCGGGGTGTCTACGATATGAAGATGTACGGTCTTTCCGCGCATTTGCAGCCGTTCGAAGTAATCCCCTGGCTGGATCGTAGAGCGATGTACGTCCATCGCGATTTCTGGGTGCAGAAAGCGTTGAATGATACTTGTCTTCCCTACCCCGGATACCCCAAGTATTACAACTTTGAAGGCATAGTCGTACCCTCTCGTAGGCATTCGAGTGACTGACATCGGTGTTGTGGAAAGAGGGCTTTTGTCAAGCGATTGGCAAGATGAATCGGGAGTACGTTCGTCAACTTCTTCAGCCACTTTGAATTGTCCCAATAACTCGACAAGGTCCCTAGCCTCTGGTCGATCTTCTGGTAAGTTGTCAAGGCAACCGATTACTAAATCCCGTAGAGGATGGTCTGGCCCCATGTCGAATATGTCTTTGCTGCGACGTATGTGTTCCGGAATCACTTCACCGTCTGTAATTTTAAGAACATAATTTTGTGTTATAATTAATGTATATAGAGCGTTTTCACTCCTTGTCACGTGGACCAAAAGGCAAACATGGTATCCATATTGGTGTTCCAAACAAAAGGACCTTATTAGGGAGCATTCATTTTTTAGCTGGAGGGGTGGGCCGGGGGAATTATGGGGTGGGTCAATTAGTTTTTACCCAGCCAAAAAGGGAGGGGCATCTGAGATTTTCTGCTGCTTGCTGAGGGGTTACAAAACTAATGAGGTAAGAATCACTTCAAAAACTTTAATATATCAATTCAATAGAGATACTTGGAACATATTCAGAAGAGTGATTCAGGATATGTGTTTTATATTAGCTTCTTCTATAAACTGCAATCTAATGATTTCATATCTTGAATTTTATGAACCAACACCTCACCGCAGAATTTAGCAATTTTTTTAAAACGTCAATGTTACCAACTGCAACAATTTTACAGAAACCTAAGTAAGGTTGAAATTGGGAGGGGTCACTAAGTTTTACAAGTAGTATGATCGAGGTCATTTTTTAAACCACTGCATATTCGAGGGGCTGAAAACTTTGACACACGTGTTAACAGCGATGATCCTCCGGCCCACCCCTGCAGCTAAAAAATGAAAGCTCCCTTAGATGTCCTTTGTTTATGGTACACCAACATGGCCACGATGACGTCACGTGAGAACGCTCTATTATTCATTATATTTATGCATCGAGGGAGGGGGGGTAGGGCGGAGGTAAAGTATCGGACCTAATATCCCTTTTCCATCCAAAATTTTGCCCTCATTCTACTAATAGGCCATTTGCACTTACAGGTCACGTGACCACAACCCGCCTTAAATCAAGCACCAGTATCAAAATGAACTCCAGAAATGGAAAAAGTATCTCGATATTAGTAAGAAGGTGAAGTTTCAGCTTATTGAGACAGGAAAAATGGCATATTGAAAATTATATTAGGTTTTGTATGGGAAAATGTGCTGGACAGCCAGCTCGTGCCATCCAGTACATTTTTCCATACAAACTGTAAGAAAACATCCAATTTTATTTTTCATGCCATTTCTCCTGTGTCAAACATTTTGAGCTGAAACTTCCGCTTCTTATACTAATATCGAGATGCTCCTATTTCTGGAGTTCATTTTGATTTATGGGTTTGGTCACGTGTTTGTGCAAAATACTTGGAGTAATTAATTAGTAGAACGTGGAATAAAATGTGCTTGCACCCAAGCTAGACCAGAATGCATCTCGTTCTCCATCTTTAGAGGGACTAAAGCTACGAAGGATAACTCTTCTAAATCGAGGAAGACACTTAGGGACCGTTCATTTCTTATCGGGGAGGGGGGTGCCGGTGGGATTTAGGGGGGCATTAAAAAAATCAGGCTAAAAGGGGGGCACAGAAAAAATGGAGTCGGGGGACATAAAAAAATCACAACTATTTTACAACTGAAACTTTATTTATATGATTTTAAATTTTGAATGTGTTGCGTCAGCCATCGATTTGCAAATTGTATATTCGCTATCTTTACTGGTGATTGGGGGGAGGGGGTCATAAATTTTATTTGGTGAAAAATGCAGGGTCCATTTTTTCTGCAGCAACAGAGAGGGGGGATCAGAATTTTTTGTATAGACTACTAAGGGAATCCCACTGCGCCCCCTCCCCGATAAAAAATGAACAGTTCCTTACCTTCTAAAACAGGGCTCGGTAAATATTCGGGTAGTCGACCAATGATCATTTCCAAAAGAACTGCACCGAACGAAAAAATATCGACCTTTTCAGTGTAGTAGGCCTTTTGTGAAAAGTATCCTTTGGCCAGTCTTTCAGGGTAAGTTTCTGGTGCTGAGTACATCTGACAACCGACTCCTGCTGTGGCATACATCGCTCCGTTTGGAAAAGCTTTGGCCAACCCTAAATCCGCTATCTTAGCTCTTCTGGGCGATTCTATAGATGTCAGTAAGATATTCTTACTGGAAAGGTCGCGATGAATAATGGGCTCCTGTAATCCGTGAAGATATTTCAAACCTTCTGCGACGTCCGACATGATAGAAACAACATCTGAAAATGGTACCTTACAATTACACTTCGCGCGAATAAATTTATAGAGATCCGTAGCACAAAGTTCGGTGATTATAATTGGTGGACCCTCTTTAGATCTTATAACGGTCAAATATTCCACAATATTTGGATGCTTTAGACTGGACATGATTTCCCACTCTCTCTTAAGGTCGTTGAATATTTTTCCTTGATTTTGAAGGCAGAAATAGTCGTTCTCGAAGAAAAAGCTTCGCAATCTCTTAGCAGCCACTGGCCTTCCTCTCCAAACTCCTCGATAAACTTCTCCATACGAGCCTTCTCCAATCTTTTCATGAAGCTTTACGTTGTCGTTGGAGGTAATATTCCCCATTAAACTTGGTGTCTGTTGCAAATTCTGCCGTTCCTAGTCTCCGTTCTCCGAAATTTTGAAGCAAAATCTTGTGACATGGAAAACAAACGGAAGTTTTGGCCGCATATGTACGTGTAGTACGATAGTGGCTAGCAATAATGGGAGAGGAGGCACAAAACTGTAATATCAATTATAGAAAACTTTTAAGTTAAAAAATTTGGTCAAAACCTCAAGCTAGATTAACTGAATAAAATTTTATAGTTTTCTACTAATTTTTAGAACTCTGGGTTTTTTCTTTTAAGGTGGCAAGAAGAATATTTCAGATTGATATTGACTTCCCGCACCCTACCCTACAAGAGTTAGAAATTGTCGCTCACTTCTTGGAATTCCACGCACTGCTTGCTGCAGCATGCGGAGATATCCTGAAAGGATGGTCATTCAAAAAACGTTAGTTTCTAACGCCTTCATATCACCTTATTCTAGAGAAAATGTTCCTATTTTCAGATTGTCAAACTGATTTGTTATGATATTTGTTTGTTAAAGACCCGGAAGTGAAACGTGGACCACAGGAAGCCCAAGGAAGTAAGTTCTTTATATTGAGTTTGTCACTGCTGATTGCGGAAATATGAGTATTGTTAAAATGAGGCTCACATTTGTTTTCAATTTCTAAATAATTATTTTAAGTCGCTTTGGTTCTCCATTTATCTAATCTTAACTTCAGTATTTTTATGGAAGGAAATCTTGCACTCCAAGACAGCTCAAAAGAGCATAAATAACGACTCCATGATAAAAGAAAAGCAGCTCTATATAGTATAATTGAAAACTAGTAAGTAAACTAGAATAGTATAGGCTGCGTCAGTGTATAATAAATAAACCAATAAGAGGATATCTATAACACGGTGAAAAAAGACACTAAGAGGCAGTCCGCCTAAGAACCGAACACTCAATTTTTGATGGAAAAAGGGATTTCCTTGATTTTTTCTGTCTATATAGTAAATTCATTTCTTTATTTTTATTTTTTTATTTTTTTAGTAAAAGTCCCCCAAAACTTAAAGAATTACAAAAGTTACTGAGAGGGGTACCCTTAGGTCATGAATGTAGCGCTTAGCAGCCAGGTGATCTTGAAGGACGCCAACTTGGCAGCAAAAAATTTCCAACATGTCGTTCGAGGTGTTTGCTTTTATTCTTGCAATTCTCATCAGCATTGCCTTAATTTTTTTAGTAATATGGAATGTAAGTACAATGATAAACTACCTAAGAGTTTGATCATCTATCAGGAATGATTTTAATTCATTTTTATTTACAGATTATCGCGTTTGATGACTTGAAAACTGACTACAAGAACCCAGTTGACATGTGTAACAGCTTAAACCCGGTAAGTAAGCTCTTTCACCCAAGATTTCCTCAAGATTATTCTCTCTTTAAAGGCCATAGACTCAGCATAGACTCTCAATTTACGATCCCAAGCTATCATTTCGTTTAAATTTGCGTTCTTTTTGGTTATAAGTTATTCAAAAATTACAATAACTTTTCATTAGCCCTAGTTTACTGTAACTCGCATAGTATGAAATCTCGAAACGTTAAAGTCTCTATTAAAATAATTCCTTAAGTATATTATTTCATAGATTATGGGATGTGTAGACACTTATTTAATGTTCTAGATTGTTTCTGTTCACAATTTGTTGACAAGGTTGTTAACCGATTTTTTTACTCTGTAACTCAAATTTTTGCAGGTGTCAGATTTGAAAACAGGTGGGAAAACAAAGCTCTAAAAGTCTCTATGCCTCGCGAAACGAAACCATTTATGTATTGCTTACAAGGATTGGTCTATGAAAAATTAATTAAGACCCAAGTTTGAACAATAGTTAATGTTTTTGCTAAAAAATAACTTATTCAGGCCTGTGGAAGGGATGGGTCATCTACATATCTCTAGTTGTAGCATCAGTGTAGGTACAAAACATTGCACTAAATTAAAAAATAGTGCAGCTTCTTGAAATCCTGAGTTAGCAAAAATACCTGATAGCTTTAATAGTTACATTACCATTTCCTTGAGAATTATATCTTTTCATCAGGTCACCTCATTTTTCCATGCCCAATCTTCTTGAGGATAATGAGTTGGATATTTCCTCATGATTCTAAATGTCTCTGTTAATGCAAATTGGGAGAAAAAATATTGGTGTTTTTGACAGTTTTTACTATTCTTTTTAGCTTGTTTTACCAGAGTATGGTGTCCATCTATTTATGACCCTACTATTTCTTGTTGGAGGTCAATGGTCTGCTGTAGTCTTTAATATTCCTCTCCTTGCATATCATATACATAGGTATGTATATCTACACCATATAAATTATGAAAAATCCCTAAAACCAATGATGCTTTTTTATTTACTTGGCTATGCATAAATTTAGCTGTTCTAAAAAGAAAAAAGTTTAATTGCATATAATATATAAAATATTTTACAAATGAAAAGGAGATATAAAGATTATATGAACACAAGTACCACTAAAACTCACAGTAAATATTAAGAAAGTTTGTGGTGAGATAGGTGCCACTATACATTATTATTTTTTATTTATTTTGGACACAATTTTTGCATACCAAATTGTGGTATGCATTTTATTATTATAATTATGCTTATAAATTTATTTCAAAAACCATTGTCATGACATTGCTTGACAATTAACAGTAGAAGACCACAAGAGATGTTGGTAAATTAAACTCAAATTAATTTTGCCACAAGACCACACACACACACACATTTTCACCTGTAGAACTGTCAACATGGAAAGTTGTACCACTGTATCAAGTGAAGCCACAAATAAATTAATTATAATTAAAAGTACCAACGTACCCTAGCAGGCTCCTATTGTCAATTTTTAATCAGTGCTGCAACAACCTTTTTAAAATAAGTGTATAAAAATAGTAAATTTATTTCTTATACAACAGATATGGTAACCGACCAATGATGAGCCAGGCTGGTTTGTATGACCCTACAGAAGTGATGAACGCTAGTGAAATGTGGAGATGCCAAAAAGAAGGCTGGATCAAACTTGCTTTCTACCTTATTAGTTTCTTTTATTACCTCTACAGGTAAGAAATAACAGCATTAGATTCAATTATTATTCCTTTAATTTACTGGTTGTCTCAGATATAATTTGTTACTAAACGTTTCGGTCGAGATACTATGACCTTCATTGGTGGAATGATGGCTAATGCAAATTGCAAGTTCTACAGCAAACATTTGTATACACTAGGGAGATGTATGTGTTTGTTAATTGAGTGCTGGTCATGCATAGAGTGCCACACTTCTAAAACAAGTCTTTTTTTTTCACTGTTTTTGCCAACAAGACTCATTTACTCTAGGTCATTTAAGGGTCATGTTATTCATTATAGTGTACAGTTATGTAAAACAAAAAACCAAATTAAAAATGCAATTGTTTATGCTATAATGTAGAGGGCCAAATTACTTGATTCTGATTGGTCAATCAAGGAGGGCTTTTTTCTTTAATTGAGGGTGGCATTACTTCACTGGCTTCCATCAAGTTTTTCATCATTTAATTTGGCCCACTGTTTATAAACAAGTTCTCCTTGTAAAACTAAGGATTAATTTCACGAGTGTTTTTAAAGTTTTGGAATTGCCTTTATCACTATGCAAATCAGGCAATTTTGACAATACTTTGAAAACACAAGTGAAATTAATCATTAAAGTGCCTATGATACATCTGACAATATTCTCAGTATAGATTCTACATGAGGTGAGCTGTTCCATGACCAAAAGGAAATATGTTTTGAGTCATGCGTCTTGAAGTTCTAAAGGTTTTTCCATTCCATATGCTAATGACTGTGACATCAAGGGAGTAATTTACGTGTATTTGTTGTTCCTTTTGATTGGAAACACTGACCACTATGTGAAAACTAATTAGCCACAATCTTTAAAAGAGCCATGGGTAACACAGAGATGCTTTCAAAATTTAATTTCTCCCTATCAGTTTAGTTTTGTATAAAATGGTGACTCCCTTGAGTCATTAGCATGTGGAATAGAAAAACCATAATAACTTCAAGATGCATCACTCAAGCTATACAATTTTTTGTTATTAATTAGCTCACAAAATCCATGTTGGTCTGACAATTTGAGGTACAATAGGATGACTATGGTTCAGAGTAAGTCTAACATCATTGAGAAATCCAAGTTTTGGATTAAAATGACAACAAGTTGGAAAAACAAACAATTAACTCACCTTGGGTAGAATCTATACCGAGAGTATTGTCAGATGTGTCATAGGCACTTTAATTTTACTTGGCCCCATGCAATTACCTATATAAATTCCACAACAAAACACATAAATGTTTACAGATGTACATGAAAACAACTGTGGCCTAGACCAAAAGAAAACTTTAAAATATAGTACTATTTGGTGCTAATTCCTTAATCCAAATTTCTTTTGTTTTGCAGGATGATGTATGCATTACTTGTTTAGTCATTACGAGAGAGTTCAGTATGTCTTGCATAGGAGTCCTTATTTTAATGAATTACAGTGATCTGCATGGAAAGAATGATAGCTATTTGAATTTGCCAACTTTATCAACTTGCATTGCTGTTTGCAACAAAATGTTTTCAATGCTATCACTTTCACTGACAAAACACTATGTAAAAAGTTTAGGGTATACCAGTATCTGGACTGGAAAGTACAGATTTCTTAGAAGGTTGCATATCTGTAAAGCCACAAAATCTAATCACTTGTACCATATTAAAGCTACAGGGACTTAAGCAACCAATCAGAAAGCTGCATGTAAAAGCCATTACCATAGTATAGAAATATTGTTGCTGTACATGTATATTTTTCACAGGTATATGAAATCTATTTTAGTGACAGTGTATAACATGCTTTCTATTCCACTTTGGGAAAGTCTTTGCAGAATAATATGTATGCTGTATTGTCTGCTGTTATTTAAGAGCTGGAATGCTTTAAAGTCAATGAGGATAGGTATTGAATGTTTCAGACCCTAATTATATGTTTTGTTATTTGTTCCAAAAACTATTTACATTGTTTATGACAAGGTAAGAAACATGGTGTTAAATTAAAATATCAAAAATACAGAGAAATGGATTCTAGTTAAGTTGTTACTTTTTATTGGTATATTTTACACAATTATAAAGTTTTGCACTGCAACAAAAATTATTTATGACTACTGTGTATAGTAAAAAAAGCTTATAGAGTGATTGCAATAAACCTGTGAAATAGTTATTATCGACTAACAAAAAATAGTGATAAAATTTGTGCTGTTTCAACAATGTCTGATGCATTGTCAAGCTATTTAAAAGTAGGGTAGAAATGACAAGCTACTGTAAATGCTGTTTGGAAAACAACACACAAGAAACTCACACAAGAACTGGTCTATTGGACTGTCTCATATATGAGATGCTGTACATCAGGGACTTGAAACCAGGCTTAAATACACAATGCATGAGACACTATAAAGGTGAAATTATTTGTTTAATTTTGTCACTTAGTCCTTAATTATGTGCATAATTTTCCAAACAGTATGTAGCTTGTCATTTCTACCCTACTTTTAAATAGCTTGACAATGACATCAGACTATGTTGAAATGTCACAAATTTTATCACTTTAATTTTATCAAGGGTCATAATTGTAATAACATTTAATATGCCTTCCCAGATTTTACCAGTAAAATATGTGGTGTTTAGGAAAGAACAGGAAAAACTCACTTTTGGCAAAATACTGTTTGTTTTCTACTGAATCTCCTAAGTCCAATCATTGATACATGCATACCTTGTCTATTTAACTCACTTGCTGGTGCAAAATCATAATGAATGTTATTTGGAAATCTCTTTCATTTTGATGACAAGTTTCATGAATTTCACAACAGTGACAGAAAAAAAAAATGAACTATTTTGGATGGATCAGATGGTTAAAAAAAATAGCAGGCTGTTTAGGTCACTCTAATGTACATAATTTAAAAGAAAAGAAAAAAATTAAATTGAGATGCAAAAAGTTGAAGTAAAAATTGGAAAATTAGGTCTAGGACTCAACGAAAGAAAGCCAGTTTAGATTTAAGCCATTCTTCAGTAAATTCCTCCACACTACGAAGCTCAAAAACCTAAAAACAATTCAAAACAAATAAATTATAATTATGATCCATCTTACCAATACTCAAAAGCTTTTGCTTAATACTCCAGTTTCGAGTTCCCTGTTGTTCTGTGTTAGAATATTCATATGCCTTGGTGAAGGTCCAAAGTGTATTGCTGAAGATGTGTATTCTTTAGTTCATCGTTGGTATTTGTGAATATTTTAACACTGAAATAAGGCTAACACTGAGCAACAGAGAACTCAAAATTGGAGTATTCTAATTGCTTTATGATAAATATGAGTTCAGACCATGACTGGTGCACACAGTCACAGTACATACATTGTACAGTACTTCAATGTAATCAAATCCTGCTCAGTAGACCTTTTTAGCTTTAACATATTATGTTTTCCAATTTCAGACCATGTTTCATTCCCTTGGAATAAGATTCTTTGTTTGAGGCTCATCCATATTTATTAATGCATATTAATGCTTCTCAAGCATTACCAAGAAACAAAGAAATAAAACCTACACTGTAAGGGAATGATATGTGGTCTGAAATGGGAAAACATAAATTACCATCAAGCTAAAAAAGTCTATTTATTATTCTCATTCAGATATCATTATGCACCTATCAATGTTTAGCCCCAGGGTGAGGGGGACAGACTACCCGGGGGGAATTGACTTAGGATCTTGTTCCTTGGGTCAGGCATTTGACAAGTATATTCTCCCCTGGAGGAGGGGAATTGACACTAAAAAGAACAAGAAAGATGGGAAGGGAGGGGAAATTTGACATTTGTTAGCATCCCAAGGGTTGGAAAATTGACTAATTTGCCATCTCCAAAAATGTAAATAGACCTTTTTCATACCGCGCGGGGGAATGGGCACTGGAGGTATGAGAGACATTATCTTTAAGATAATGTCTCTCATACCTCCAGTAGAAAAGAAAGCCTCTCGAATCCGTCTTTTTTCCTCAATAAATGCTCCTAAACAATTAAAAGCTGCTCAGAAGCATTTATCAAGGAAAAAAGATGGATTCGAGAGGCTTTCTTTTCTAAGATAATGTCTCTCATACCTCCAGTGCCCATTCCCTCGTGCAGTATAAAAATGGTCTATTCCCCTTGGGTCTGCCTGCTCCCCCAACCCAGGGCTTAACTTCGATATGTGCATTAGTTTCATGTCATTTTCTTTTGTTTTCCTAAAAGTTTAAATCATTATATCTTCTTGGTTTAATCACTCACGTTATTTAAAGATCACACTCTAATATGTCATGGAAATGTAGGAGGGAGAGAAATCAAACTATACTCAATTATTACATGTATCTAATATTTGGTTTAATCAAGTGTCAAGCATTATGGGAGGGAGAAGGGTGAATTTTGGTATTCTGAAGTTAATATATTATATATGATATATAATAGTAGTAACCAGATGTTTTGTTTACCTTTGTGAGTCCTAGCTCATTAACTAATTTATTTTTGGTACCTGCATACATCATCTGCAGTTCTGGCTTTGTACCTGATCATGAAAAAAACCCTGACAATTACACTGTCATCTAGATTTAAATTGAGGATGGGTGTTGCATGTACATTTTAATATCATGTACAAAACAAAAGCAGTCAATAAATTCTTAGTTTAAGAGCTTTTCACAAGGACAAGTTTGTGAAAAAACTTTACAGGACAGGTACAGCAGAGGAAGGTGGGCTGGAAGGGCTATAGCCCCCTCCCCCACACTTTTTTTCCAAATCTAAGTTGATTATAACACTTTCAAAGATCCTCTGTGATCCCCATCAAAACTAATAGCCCCCCTACTTCCAAAATGCTCCGTGGTCCCTGCAGGAAAGTGATGACTCACACTGTCAGATCACTGTATCCAGCTTATCAAACAACTAGCCATGCAAAGCATTATTGGACCAAAACCCCAACCCTCACTCTTTGTTTTTAAAATCATTTCTCATGTGGTTTTTAGATGATTCACAGATAAAATTTCACTGTTTAATAGTTTTGGACTTTTCTAGGACTCAAAATACATCAGATTAAATTCTCAATTGCTTTCAGGTAGAAAAAAGTGCTTGAACATGGGGCCGGCCATGAAAAATCACAAGACTGTGATTGGTTAAAAAATTTATTGGTGTACTTTATGTAGACCTTCGACCATACAAAGACCAGTTACCAGAACTACAGACAGAAGGTGTATACCTTATAAAATGCGACTGCGGAAAATGCTACGTACGACAGACAGGACGAACTATTGACTGCAGAATTAAAGAACACAAAAGACAAACTATTAATGGACAATTCTACCTTTCC
>WUAP02091666.1:0-16876 GCA_015163945.2 Stichodactyla helianthus
CTCCTCCTCCTCCTCCTCCCCCTCCTCCTCCTCCTCCTCATCCTCCTCCTCCTCCTCATCCTCCTCCTCCTCCTCCTCCTCCTCCTCCTCCTCCTCCTCCTCCTCCTCCTCCTCCTCATCATCATCATCATCATTCTCCTAATTCTTCTCCTCCTTCTCATCTCTATATAGTTTTTCCGAGGGCCACGGGTTTCTTTGCAAAAAAGAACTTGTTTCTAAGAGCCAAATTTGGAAGTCTGGTAATGTGTGTTGAATTTGGCTGAAAGTTCGGATTGGTCCTGAGGGAGTGATTCGAAATATGTCCATATTAGTTAACTTGAAAACGCCAGTCCACATCGTCGTCACCAATCGTAGATTGACAGTTTCGTTGATTGGCTTTTTTGGGGTTTCTGTGGCTACGGTTGCCTTGACGTCTTGATGGTGAAACATTAAGCTCGTTGAATTAAAAAAGAAAGCAAAGAACTCAATCCATTTTTTTTTAACAAAAAGCACGACACTTCATATAAATTAGCCCGGCGCTATTGAAAGACCAAAACTTGAAATGAAACTCATATATAGAGTATGTTTATGATGTAGATTGATTTGTGTTCTTGTTTTCCTCACAGCTGTTTCCTTTGCCAAGCCGGACACTTCATGGTTCGATTCGCCAAGAATTGCAAAGATAAAATCACCAAATCTTGAGCGTAAGTACTAACAGTTTTGATACTGTAAACATTTACTTCCAAGCAGGGTACTCAGTGATGATTTTGGTTTCATTAACAAGTGTTTTAATGTTTGGTGTAACGCTGACACCCTTCAGGTCAATTCTTTCTCCTCAATATTAATAACTGTTGGTTTCCAAGACACCAACAAACTCTGTTCTTATTGTTAGTCTTCAGCCTCAGGCTGGGCATTAACTATGCTTGCGACCCAAGGCCGCACAACGCCTTGTTGAAAATAGATTAAAAAGCCGGGAAAACTGCTCTACCCCGTGCTACCTTACATATCTGCAACCTCGAGCCAACTCTTTCCCGACCCAAAATCAATCTCAGAATCCAATGCAAAATGGTGGCACTTTTAAAATTCTTTGCGGCACTAGATCGTTTCTTCCGTTAAATTTTGGAAAGACGAATACGAGACGATCGGCAATGACAATTTTTCGTGATGCGCCGTTGCGCGAAAAGTTGATGTCGTGTGAGATGCGAATCGTCCCGCGTAACATCACCTTTCGTTTTGAGCTTCGTACCAAAACGCCGTCCTCCTTGCAGTTTTTTCCCCCCTCAGTTGTATTTTTCGCTCTGTGTTTTGTAGAAATAAAAATAGAGTCGCCACAGCAGGACAGTCATAGCGTGATACAAGAGAACAGACAAAAGCTCAAGACTATCACAGGTATTTGTTTATAAATTCTCAGTTGAACCTCGAGTCTAACGTACTGTAGACTCTTCTACCATTATTGTAAAAGGAACCTTAGACAATCCAAGGCTTTCCTTTTGTTTTCAGATGTGATCGATGAAACATTGAATGTGAACAACCATATCCATGACTCATTGGCGGATGGAGTTAAAGCAGAAGGTATAAGTTCCACTGTTTGAGCTACATATATGACGATGACGGTGGTGATCGTGATGATGTTGTTGTTGATGGGTGGTGGTGGTGGTGGCGATAATGATGATGGTAGTGATGCCAATGGTGATGTTGATAGGTTGATGCTGATGATAGTGGTGGTGATGAGAATGAGGATGTTGGGGATGGGAATGGTGCTGCTGATGTTGCTGCTGGTGGCGATGACGACGTTTTGATGATGGTTAAGGGTTATTTAGGGAGGTTTGATCACATCTCTAAATAAAGCTTCTCGCACCATAATATCATTCTAATTCTTTTTCGTTTTTGTTTGTTTGTTTGTTTTTTTTTTTTGCTACATTTAGAACTGGTCTTCAACCCGGCTGGTTGTTATGCCGACGACCCTTCAAACCATGCACTACCAGTGCTCCTGGAAGACCTTCAGCCAAGCATTGACTGGAATAATTTAAACAAGACTATCAACGATTGTGCAGCACTCGCTAAAAAGGCAGGTTACCAAGCATTCGCACTCCAAAAGTTTGGTATGTGCTACAGCGGGAAAGATGCATTGACCACGTATGACAAGTACGGCACATCGAAAGAGTGTGTGAAGGGGGTCGGAAGAAATGGTGCGAACTTTGTTTACATGTTCAAACGTAAGTATAATACCATGCAGTAAAATCTCTGTACTAACCTGTCACATTTTTATGCTCCCTCAAACTAAACAGAAACAAACCACCGTCCCCCGCCTAGAGAGTTCGATCATCTCCACTCCTCTCAAAAATGTTATAAAGGCTTTGCACCATCACGTGATGGCAGCCATGACAGGAGTCAGGAACAATTGAATCCGGCCTAATCTGATTTACATTAGAAAGAATTCAGTTTCCCAGGGGAAGATTGTATTTGTTGTGCCTCCTGTCATGGCTGCCATCAGGTGATGGTGCAAAGCCTCTATTGGGAAAAAAGACTTTTTTTGCACGGTTCCTTTCTTTTGTTACTTTTATTCATGAATCTTTTAGTTTTTAATCAAAGCTTACTATCTGAGAAATAGTAATAGCGCAGTACCTCTGCGCTTCCTTCTTTTCAGTCTTATAACTTTGTATTTCTCACATGCCTGGCATGTTGGCTGAAAAAATACGATTTTGCCGGGCGAGCTTCGTATTCAAG
This sequence comes from Stichodactyla helianthus, assembly GCA_015163945.2. Taxonomy (NCBI): domain Eukaryota; kingdom Metazoa; phylum Cnidaria; class Anthozoa; order Actiniaria; family Stichodactylidae; genus Stichodactyla; species Stichodactyla helianthus. The sequence goes on from WUAP02091666.1 coordinate 2,707, forward strand.
CACTTCAGAACGAATTTACCGGGCATAAACAAAGGTTTTTATTCTCATGGGAATAAAAGTATGGCTGCCACGTGAGAAAGTTCTATTACAAAGACAAAGCATTCTTGAAGTGTTAGTATATGGCTTCTCTTATATTCTTATAAATAATTTGATGTTTCAGTGCCCGTTGTGCCGATGAAGCGTCCCACAGTGCATTGCTTTCCTAAGACATCACAGCTCCATATCCAAGGAAACAGTATGGTTGCTATGGGAGATTTGAAAACAGGAGATCGAGTCAAAACCCTGGATTCTCAAGGTAAACCCATCTACAGTGATGTCGTTGCTTTCCTTCACCGGCAACAACAGGCCGAAGCCGAATACTTATCGATTGCTACGAAGAACGGTCGTAGTCTACAAGTATCCAGCAAGCATCTCGTGTTCAAAGTGGATAGCCACACTAAAGAAATCAATCCTGTTTACGCTTCCACCATCAAGGTTGGAGACATCTTACAGACTGATTCTAGTCAGCAAAACGTGACAGCAATCACCATGGCAACACAATTGGGGGTTTACGCACCCCTTACAAGGCATGGCACCATGATAGTCGATGGTGTCCTTGTGTCTTGCTACGCTCATTGGTTTTCTCATAGAATAGCTCATTTATCTATGGCACCACTGCGCATGTGGGCGGACATTACGTCATGGATGACATCATCCAGTAGCTTGTTTGTGAAGCACATCAACGTAAGGAATGATTTTGAAGGAATACATTGGTATGCCGAGTCTCTTATGAGCATTGCGCAAAAATTCGTTCCAATGAATTAACCTGGATATTATTTAGTCCTTTAAAAACGTCTCCTGACTCAACGACAAATTAGTTAATCAAATTTCATTTGGTATAACCAGCGTACTCAGCGCAGAAAATTTTGGTGAAAGTTTATCCTGAATTGGAATATAATCAACTGATATTCAGGACGCGAAAGAAAATACATATGAATGTACCTTTATATACCAAATTCTAGTTGCAATTTTGATCTATGTACGTTTCAAAATGTTAAAAGTCGGTTGACTGGGAGGTCAAATCTATCAAACCGACTTAAAGCTACAAGCGAAGCCCAAAAATCTCAAGGGAAGATGCTTCAATACATCAAACATGAAAGTGACCACATTTTAACCATCTAGTCTATCGTGACTGTCACCCGCCAACTACTCAAATAATAAAGTAATGGAGAATCGAAAATTGAGAAAAGAAAAGAAAATTTGGACAATAATCTCAAGACGTAGTTTTGAACAGCGAAGTTGGGCTAAAGCAGTGATCAAGTTTTTTTCGAAAGAAGTTAAAGAAGAGGTGACTAAAATCGTGCTATCCATCTTAGCGACGTCAGACATTGAAACACAGTCCTGCTCATCACCCACCATGAAGAAAGAAAGAGGGTCATCATATTTGAAGCTGGATAAGGGAAACTGTCACCATCATCATCATCGTTCACACATACCTGCTTATCATCATCATACAAGCAACGGTGTGCATTACAGTCCTGCTCATCGTCATCATCGTCACAGTCCTGCTTATCATCATCATACGGGTAATGGTGTGCATGATAAACACACACAGTTCTGCTCATCATCATCATCATCATCATCATCACGATCATAATCACATACCTGCTTATCATCATCATACGGGTAATGGTGTGATGACAAACACAGTCCTGCTCATCATCATCATCACCACCACCACCACCACCATCATCACATATCTACTTATCATCATCATACGGGCAATGGTGTGCATGACAAACAGTCCTGCTCATCATCATCATCACCACCACCACCACCACCACCACCACCACCACCACCATCACAGACCCTGCTTATCATGATCATATGAGCAATGGTCTACAACATGACATCCAAACACAGTTCTGCTCATCACCCAACTGGAAAAGGGGAAATACCAATGAGAGATACGAGCAATGGAATGTGTGTGTAAAGCGGGAAGGGGTAGGTAAGGGAGAGGGTACAGCATTTCATGTTAATGTTTGACCTCTCTCCTCCCTTCATCCTGACAGAATTCCATGTCACTCGATATAAATGTAACCTAGCTAGTTCTGCATCTTGCACCGAGCAAGCTCAACTCATGCTTTGAGACTCGCTTTACAAGGATTTAACAAGGAAAATTTTTTATTTCAGTATTTGTGATCGTTACAAAATTCTTTTAAAGCAAGCTGCCTATCTAATCTCTGTTAGTAATTTGTCATTTAGCTTGCTTGATATATTAAAAATAGAGCGGCTGATTCACGAGCCTCTGTTGTCCAGATCTTTCACTTTGTAGATACGGACAAGCCAGTGTTCAGTAGTGTAAGCCTCTTCAAGAACATCCAACTCGAATTCCTGGATTACCATTATTTTTACATTTAAAAAAATAAAATAAAAATAAAAATAAAAATAAAAAGTTTAAAATGATGTTCAAGAACGTTAAGGGACTTCGTGTCTGGGTTTAGAGTGTTTGATTTAAAATCAAGGAGTGTTAACAACTTTTTAAAGGATTTAAAAATTGATTTTTAAAACGATTTCCAAAGGCAGTTTATCTGCTTGACTGGTGAACAATACAAATTAGGAAACTCTACCCGCTGTTTGATCGGATCGCTGCAACTGTAAGGACAATCGCACTGGGTGTGGCGTTAAATACTTAGGTTTTTATTACGAATTTGCAGGAGGATGTAACCGTATGCCTGAAGACTCCGACCTTTGGAAGACTTTTCTAAAAGATATTCTAGAAAAGTCAAAATTTAAGGATATTTCTGTGCCTGGATTTTCTATTCTGAAAATCTAGGACTTAAAAAAAGAAAATTTATGAGAATCTAGAACTTGAATGATGAAGAAAGAATGCCGTGTTTATAGCGGAACATACCTTATTGCCAATTTCAGCATTTCGTACACGATCGTATCCAGTGGGTTTGCCTGTAGAACAACATCAATTGACGTGCGTGAGATTGAGAAAATCTTGCGCAAATCCCCTTACGAAAGCTGGGTTTTCGGTACTAAAGAATCCCAATCTCCAGCACCTTAAAAATGGTGCAAGGCGTTCGTTCCCTATCCCATCCCCTGTGGGTATGTATGCGATAGAATATCATAATTCGAGACTGAGTACCATCAGAGAGGCAACAGGTTCCCTTAAAAATGCTAGTTTGTCTGCAGGAAATCTCATCCATCCCCCTCACCTCCACTACCCGGACTACATTTAGATTCGATGAGTTGAAAACGATACGGCATATTCGCACTGTACTGTAGTAGTACCGTATTTTACCGTAACCGTAACTTAGCTTGTGATTGAGTAATTCACACGAAAACAATGCGAAGTGTTACTGCATGCCGAACCGTGTATGTGCTGCAAGTCAGTACCGTACGTTTCCCACGCTAACGAAAATCGCTCTAATTCAAAGTCCAGGGGATAGCACCCGCGATGCCCGAAGTCTGCTCCCAAAGACAAGAAGCACTAGAATAAGACATTCTATAGTGTCCAGGGATCAAGAGCCACCAGTGAACCATAGCAGACACAGAAATTATCAAGGCACCAACCTTGTTCAGTGTAGACAGAGCCAAAGCGATAGTAGCACATCTTGTACATCAGACAGTTCAGGAGCACCTGTGAACCCTCTTTGTCCACACGGAACTCTCCTGTAGGAGTGTAATAGTCATGCTCCTTGATGTGTTTGCCCTTCTCGGTACTACCACCAATACGGACCATCCACAAGAACTTGTTGATGTCTGAAAATAGAAACAGCGATAAATAGGAATCTCTATGTACGAGCCAGGGGGATTTTTGATGTGACATATGCGATTCCCCCTTACTGTAGGTCGTTGTTTTGCTGATCCCCCTATGTTCTCTCCCACCCCCACATCCCCCACCAAAATCCAAAAATTACCGGTCCCTTACTTCAATAAAGTAAATTTCAACTTCAACTTCAAATACAATTCCAAATGAGAAACCCCAGCTCACAAACAAACGACACAGCCTATCTTAATTCCAAAACTTCTAAAAATAAGGCCACAGAGAGCTGCCGTAAACAATGTCAATAAAATAACGGATCTATCAGCGGTGTACCTTAGGGTGTAAGAAATGTTACTACAAGTACTCACGAAGGAAATTGGAAGTTGGAAGTTGGAAAATAGTGTTAAGGCAAAAAGGTCTATTAAGGTTTATTTTCTATCTAAGAATTTTTTTAACAATATTCATATTTCAAATTTTAAACCCTCTAAAGGTGCCTAGTTACCCAAACTACCCCCCTCTCCCTGTATTCGCCCCTGTCCTACGCACCATCAGATGCATAACCAGTTAGGCCACCAAAGATGACAAGAACGTAGTCAACATCGAGTTCTCTCATGATCTCATAAGCCTTGTCTTCTGGCGATGCCATGGCCTGGAGGAGACAAACGAGAAAACAAAATATAAAGCATGAGTTCCCGCTCTGTCAAGAAAGCCGCCGTTAAGCCTGGTTCACACTAGCGACATAAATATGAGCGCAAGCAACAAACGCAGACTCAGTAGTGTACTGCTCATTAACGGTGCCTGGCTTTTCTCGCACCTAGGTGATAAATGCACTACTGAGTCTGCGTATGTTGCTTGCGCTTCTGCCTATGTCACTAGTCAGGCTTTAGTTAGCAGGATTAAATGTGGTACCTACCTGTCCAACTCTTGATATGTGCGTGTTGTTCCAAGTATTGTTGTCCACTAATATGGTCCGGTTAGCCATTGCTGTTATCTGATAGCCATAATCCCACCACGACATTACTTTGGAATTCTGGTAACCAAATAAAGAATTCTAAACTTAGAAAGGAACACTTGAATAGTGTTAATATGGATAGCGGGAAAACCTAGTTAAGGACGAGACAGCCCACAGGGAGCCCACTTTAGATAAAAGTAAAAATGGAAAATTAAATTCAAAAACATTCTCTGTTATTTATTTTCTGTACTTAAAGTTCGAGATAGTGTGCTAAGTAACGCAAAAAATCCGAATAATCAAGTAAAAGACTTATAGAACATTCTTTAAAACGCTCGAATTAGTTTTCCTATATAATTTCCCTATGGTCGATCCTACTGCTCTTACGCAAATAAAATAGAATGTTTTTGAATTTTATTTTCCATTTTTACTTTTATCCCTGTGGACAGCCCCACTTTCGTTTTTGACAAATAAAGATTTTAGTATTTTTTAACGTAGATGCTACTGAAAAGCAAAAACTCGATCCTCAGTAATTTAAAAACTCTTGTGATTAGTGGGACCTGGGAATCGACTTCACGACCTCCCGCACCTTACAAAGGTATTTTACTATTAGAAAATTTGTCAAATTCCTAGTTTCTCAATAGACCTTTCCCGAATTCGCTTGGATGATCACGAAGCAATGGTTCCAAGTCGAGACTGAACTTGACTCTCTTGTTTATCAAGGCCAACCTCGACTTGAAACTATTGTTTCGTGATCATCCAAGCGAATTCGGGAAAGGTCTATTCTATCGATCCCTCGGTTCAAAAGCAAGTTAACAGGCTACTTTCCACATATTGAATGATCGGGCACAAAAAGATCTGAACCGAGACTTCCCGGAAACAATAAATTAAAAAATTCTTTCACGGTGCCTCGATTCAGATCTTTTTGTTCATGATCACTCTAGCCACGTATCGAAAGTGATTTGCATGGGTGACATGGGTGGCGTAGCGGTAAAACGTTCGCCCCTCACTACTGTGGTCCAACGGGTCGGGTCACTGGTTCGAGCCCTAGGAAGCCACATGTGAGTAGAGTTTGTTAGATGTGTTGTTCTCTCCCTTGCCACGATGGTTTTTCTCCGGGTTCTCCGGTTTTCCTCCCTCCGTAAAAATCAACATGTGAGTTGAGTGTTGTGCAATGTAAATATTGAATGTAGCGGTAGTGTCTGTGGAGCGAACCTCACGGAAGAACCCCTTATGGGGAGTAATGTTGTGAAATATGCGTTTATGCGTGATTTTTTGCGCATAAATTTGTATCTACCTCAGGGGTGTTCTGTCTTAACCAATAGTAAGCCTCACGAAAGTCATCAAAGATCACTCGAGATCCATCGTGTTGTTTCGCCGATAATACAATAGACGGTGAGGAATAGGCTTCAGACGTGACCCAGGTACAGTGGAAGGTGTATGTGATGAGGAAAAACGTCATCAACATGATCATAACAGAGGCAACTTCGTTCTTGACGGGATAGGTAGGGTCACTCTTCTTGGTTGTCTTCTGTGGACGGCGCTGTGATGATTCCAGATTCTAGGAAAGTTCACCAAAAATCATTATTTAGTACAAATGTTTCGGTATAGCGACCACTACGCTGATACCTCACTAAGTCCTTAAAGCAGAGTATATTGGATGTTCTGTAATACAAACGCCGATGATAATTTAACCTCTAGAACGGTCGACGTCTTGCTGACACGAAGGAACGCAAGCAACTGACGAGATAATGCGCACGCATATCTCACGTGACTTACTAGTGACGTAGACCGATGATGAAGTAGAATCATTTAGTACAAATGTAGTACAAATAACAGACTTTTTACTCAGTCACACACTCGTCCAAAACGCGCGGCGAAACTAGAACTGGAATTTGCTGTATTGATAGTCATAGTTCTTGGGAATGTTCCAATAAAAAATGGGAAAAATTGTTCTCCTGTTTGCACTTAAGGACCTTTCATTTATTATGGCATGGGGGGGGGGTTTGGGGTCGGCAAAACCGAGGTGGTCTGTCAAGTTTGGGTGATTGCGCAATAAACTGTCGAGACTGAACAGAAATGGCCTGCAGCAGACGTAGTAGGTACATGCAGTTGTGCTGAACAAGCAATAGCATGTGACAGGGAGGTGTGCTTGAGTGGATTTCAAGGAATTGAGTTTTGTTTTTTTGAGTTTTACAACGGAAATTTTTATTTCCTCCAGCTACGTTTCATCTGAATTATTCTCGCACACTTATAAGCACTTTTTTTTCTCGCCTTAGAAAACTAGTTTAGACAGAATTTGAACCAAGAGTTACCGTGTCGTAACCATGGCAATGCCTAGAGGATTTGGATTGGATGCGAAGTGCTCGCGCGCGTTAATGCTTTAATCCATAAAAGTTCAGCTTACCTTCATGTATGTAGTCAGGATAGTAGATACGCTGATACCAGACAAAATACAAGCTACAGGCGCCAGAACCAACATTAAACGAACCATAACACCCTACAAGTACATTCAAAGCGATAAGTAAACAAGCGTTACACCCATCTTTTCAAAGTAATATATAAACCAGCATTACACCAATCTAATGGGCATTTGCAGTGTGCACTTTATATTAATTAAGTCCATAAGCAGCGAGAGGAGAAAAAGCCCTTGTATATAACGTAACAGATCAAATACATTCGGGAGTGATGTTGTCACATTTCAGAGCACGTGTCGTCCTCTTGGGAATTTAAGATTCTTTGTTTCAGGCTCATCCATACTAACATCTTTTCAAGCGCTTCCGAAAAACAAAGAAATAAAACCCAAGGGAATGACACGTGGTCTGAGATGGGCAAACAAAAACGCCTTAGTGGATTTGGTCCACTTTCCACAGGGCAATGCGCTTGCCCTTGACGTACAGCGGTATTTTGTGAATTCGACAAAGGTCTAATAGAGCTACAAATGTATGGACCTCCTGTTATTGTGACAGGTCAGAAACCAGCGCTGGTAGGGCATCCGCATCCAAATTTAATTTTAGAACGTGTTCATTTGTTAGATTTTTATCCAATCGCGACCGCCCGCGTGAATGAAAAACCAAAATGTTTGAAAAGATCCATCCACAGTATACCCGATATTCACTTACAGCAAAGTAGATACTAGTGATGCCATACATGACAATAAAGATGTTCGCATCAGTCAGCTTGCTGAAGCAGTAGTACAAGCCAACAGGGAACATAAAGACAAGCATTTGAAGATCGAAGTAAAACGACGACCACGTGGTCGGCTGATGTTCGGAAACCGAGGCAATGATTGGGATGTTGTTCTTGGCGTAGGACGGGTCCAGGAGCGAGTAGAATCTACCAGTCCATGGAGAGATCTTTCCAGTAGCTGTGAGGATGCCACCCACTGCACTCACTCCTAGGATGGCTGTGCTAACTACTACTTTGAAGAGGAACTGGAAGTGTTCACGTGACATGCGCGCACGCACGTAATCGACAAATGCATGGATCTGGCACAAACCGAAGACTCCAAAAGCCTAGGATGAAATAAAAAACATCCAGCTGAGCGCACAACTAGCTGCACAAAGCACTGTTGGACAAAACCTCCGGCCCTCACTCTTTGCTTTCAAAATAATTTCTCGCGTGGTTTTTGGACAACACAAAGATAAATTTCACTCTGTTTAAAAGTTTTGAACTTTCCTAGGCCTCAAAATACTTTGAATTAAATTTCCAATTGTTTTCAGGTTGAAAATAATGGTTGAACATAGGGCCGGCCATGAAAAATCTCAACGGACTATGATTGGTTAGAAAAATTATTTCCGCTCAGCTGGATCAAAATAACATCCCGAGAAAAGACCGAATGCCAGCTAGCTTTTTGTCTAATCTTGACAAAAAAAAAAAAAAAAAAATGCTATAGTAAGAAAAGTACCGTTTCAGCCCAGTGGTTCGTCCAGCTTAAGTTTAACTGCTACCGATGGGAACATAAGGAACCCAAATTATAAGTTACCATAGCAACGTTTGATTTTAATACTTACAGCCATGTGCTCACTGGATTGTACAGGCTGAAAGCCTACAAATGAGATCTGCATGGAGAGAATAGTGCCAAGGCAGTACACCTAGAAAACAACAACAGAAAAGTATTACATCACGATTAAAGCTATTTCAAAAAAGATTGACAAGGCAACTGGCAACTGGCAACTGGCAATTGGTGATTAGTGATTGACGACCAAAAGGAACTGTGGAGCAATAAGAATTTCTTCATATTCATTTCTTAAATACCCAAACAATGCTTGCACCATTTAGCGAAGACCTTCAGCAGGCATTGTTTAGGAAGTTAAGACAGGAGTATGAAGAAATTTTTATTACTCTATAGTTTGGTTCATGTAATGAGAGTTTATCAGGTCTGGCATGACTGTGTGACATTACATAATGTCCTTTTCTGATTGGACAATATGTTTTTGGAGACAAAACAAACTCACTTGATTATGAAGTTTGTTTTGCCTCCAAAAGCGTACTGTCCAATCAGGAAAGGGTATTATGTAATGTCAAGTGAAGTCACACCAGACCTGATAAACTCTCATTGCCAAGCACTGAACACTTTTCACCTTGTCAACAATTTTGAAATAGCTGTATTTTAAAAGAACTTTTTCCAGTCCTTAGAAAATGGTTTTCTCAATATGAACTTTCCAGTCAGTAAATAACGTCTCAAAGTAAAGTCACACCATGCAGGTGTACCCAACATTCTCTATTTTTTCTTTTCTTTTCTTTTTTCCTTTTTTTGTGATACATGTACTGTGTTTTACCATACTTACAGCAGAATAAGCTACATAGATCCTATGAGAGAACCTGCCAGTCACCATCAAGACCAGTACATGAAGGGGAATCAAGTTGATCAAGAAGACATATCCACCCCAGGATGATACCTGCAGAACGAATAAAGGTAAAACAACTGTGGTTCTTAAACCAGTCATAGAGTATTTTAGCAGCAGGCTAACATAATACTGGTATGAGAGAGACGCTAGGCATACTATTGTAGTACTGTATGCTGTCATTGTTGTTGGTTAAGATATGGGGAGCAACCCTCCAGTGTAGCCAGGGGCAACATGGAGAGTTGTTATGGTGATGTAGACACCAAACACAGATCATGCAGGTAGCATGGGTGGGGTACAAGACTTACTATACTGGTTTCATGTCTGCCACTGAATTGTCAGTGTTCATTGAAAAAGTGGTTAATATATTAGCTCCAACCAATAGGAGAGAGTGGTGGTGCATTCTCAGGATCTCTTGGTCTGACAATCATGGGACTACTTGCATGCATCATTTACATGTAGCTTGAATAGTCAATGAGAACCATGCAAGTCAACAGGATTACTTTGTTTTTTTCTTGCTACATATGAAAATGTTGTGCTTTAGTTTTTTTTGACTTATTCTGCCAAACATTCTTTTGACAGCCCGTCTTTTGCAATCAGTGTCAGAGGTGCTGGGAATACACTTGGTTGCCAAGGTAACCACCTTTTCATTGCTCATACTATACAAATTGCAGCTTTAGCTATGGGCAATTACATTGTCTGACATTTACACTGTATATTCATTTGAATTGTTGTGTTATCACTTAAAATTAGGTGAATTTTTTCCTTCCCAAGTGTGCACTTACCATGTAGAAGTATGCAAGAGCACACATTGTAGCCCAGAAAAGAGAGCCAGTCTTGACTGATTTGACCCACAGTGCATAGGTCAGCAACATGCAGAAAATGGCAATCCCTTCATTATCATATGAGCCAGCAACAGAACGTGAGATGTACCCTGCCAAACAAAAGGAATTTATTGCATCATGTACATGTAAAGGCTTGGACACATAGTGCGGCTTTCCCTTGGTTTGCTTGTGCCCATCCATGAAAGTAGAACTAGTTTCTACTTCTGCAATATAGCCAACAATGACATGTGCAAAGTTGCACAGGTGGACACACGGTGTGATTTCTCCATTGCAAGCAACATCGCAGACAGTTTTGCATCATGTGTCTGCTAATTAATGCTAAATGATGACTAAATGTGTTACCCAAGTCCAGTGGCCTTTTCGCTTTTCAATGGCTTTATTTTTAACAACAGTACAGAATTGCTTTTTCTTCTACAATAACTCGTTATATCCTCCTCACACGAGGTCTTGCCAAAGTATCAGTTATCAATGATCACTTTACGTTGTCACGTAACGCACTGCTTGCGCTGTACGTCACGCTCCAACAAATGAATTTAGTCAAAGTTAAAACTTGAGGCATGGATGCAGTTGATATAATTCATGGCAGATCCTAGCTGTGGCTGTATATCTTGCTGCTTCTTACTGCTGCTTATTGCCAGGTATTTGCCTACACTGTGCTGGATTCCCTGTGCCTTTCACGGTTCACTGGTCAGCAGTTGTCCTGAGTCTGTGGGGTGCCCCTTGTTCTCTCTAAGGGCTGTCGTTTGCCCTCGTGCTTTGCTGCAACATTTTGCTTGAAGTATTTGCTTTGTTTGCGGTAATTGCTGGTGAATTACTCTTCTTTCTGCTCTACAATCATGCCTCGAGGTACTCGAAATAGTATGGACTCCTTGCCAGTCAGGCCGCAATTGCAGCCGTACAAGGGCTACAGCGAAGCAACGGCAGGGGTACGAACAATAATTCTGTCGGTCTCGAAGTCACTTCAAATGCGTCATTGGACGGTCCTTCGCAGAGTTTGCCCTCTCAAGCCGCAAGCCTAATGGCAGCAGGTGGGTTTTCCGCCCATTCTACCGCTTCCTTATAAGGTAGGCCAGTTCCTTCCTTCTCCGTTACGGCGCCAGGGAACTCTGTAGTTAGTAGCGTAGCCGGGGTGTTTCAGGCTTCGAAGTTCTCTGATCAGCCATTCGTAGTCGGGCCTGGTTTTTCCCCGGTACCAGCAAAGTTAGTCCATCAGATCACTTCATGCAAAATCATCGATCTTAGCGAGCTTTCGGCCGCTAACCTAACCGAAAGAGAAAACGAACCGCAACTGTTGTTTGACGGTCGTGTGGTGCTTACGTCATCGTCTCGTAAACCCAAACGTCGTGTCGAGGACATAGTGTCTTGGATTGAGGCGTTTTCAATATTTACCTTAGTTTTAACCTCTTATTTCCCCCACCGATGGCGCGATCTAACTGCATACAAGCTACTTATTCTACGCACGTATCGTCAATTGAGCGGGCGAGTATGGCTTAACTATGACAAGGCGTTCCGGGAACATGCTGCTGCTACCCGCCTTACAGATTGGTCCAATATTAACGTGCAGTTGTTCAATTTCCATGCTGCTGGGGCTTCGCTCGTGTTACCCCTAAAGTAAGTTCAGTGGATGGGGAGGAGCCGATGGGATCCAAGACATCCTACATAATATGTAACTCTTGGAACTGGGGCAACTGTATTTCACCCCAGTCGGTGTGCAAATATGCTCACATGTAGCACATGCTCGGGATCTCATCGCGTACGCGACTGCCCAGGTGTGAAAGCCAAGGACAGGGGACGTTCACGTTCACCAATAAGTCGCAAACATAAGTAACTACCAACTGCCTTCTGGTGGCTTGTTCCTTGATGACATAAACTTCGTTGTGTTTATTAGCTTACTTTCAGATTTACACCTAATGAATTTTTCCCTGCAGCCGGTTCACGGCTATAGCTCTGTTCGGTTAATTGCCATTTCCTGACGTACTTGATACGAGATATTGCACATTGTCAGCGTTCTTGTTACACGCACTAGTTCCGGGGCTTAGATTATTATATAAACCGCTCAAGGCTAGTTTTTATTATTGTGCTGATAGTAACATTTAACAGCATTTAACATTAAACTTGGTGCTGGGAGGGACCTGTACTTATGTTGTTTTCTCTTTTATGTTGTTTTTAGCAAGCGTTGGCTTTCCCATTGCTTTGGACATTACCCCATTACTTGTGGCACAGTTTGAGAAGGAACTTAGCACCCACCCTGACACAGCGGCTGTGTCCTACGTATTAAATGGTCTTCGAAATGGGTTTTACCTGGGTTTTGATAAGAAGCGGAACCTCAAACCAGCCAAACGCAACAAGCCTTCAGCCTTCGAGCATCCGCATATAATTGGTGATTATATATCTAACGAAGTTCACTTGGGTAGGGTGGCAGGCCCATATCTTTCACCCCCTTTTCGGGACTTACAGATTAGCAGCTTCGGGGTCATCCCGAAAAAAGGGCAACCAGGGAAATGGCGGCTAATCATGGACTTGTCATCCCCGCAGGGAGCTAGTGTAAATGACGGCATCGACCCCGAGGAGTTTCATATGCAATATATTAAGATGGACCAGATTATTCAGCTGTCAGCACTAAAGGGTCCGGGGGTTTTGCTTGCCAAATTTGATGTAGAGGCGGCTTACCGCAACATCCCGGTTCACTTAAGATTTTAATCTCAGCAGGTATTCAGGGCAATTTTTCAAGCCACAATTTTCGAATTGGTGCTGCAACTGTGGCTGTTAAAAACGGCATTCCAGATCACATGATCCAACAATTGGGGAGCTGGAGCAGCGATGCTTACCAACTGTATATCCGCACTCCATCCGAGGCACTGGCTTCACAGCTGTTGGTGTAATTAATTGGGTGGGTAGCCTAGTTTCTTTGTTGTTGCTTGGGTGACCTTGGGATGGTGGTCCCATGGTGCCTCACCACGGTCCCTTCTTCCACAACTTTGGTGGTGGACAGTGGGTGTTCTCCATGGTTACCACCTTGCCTCAGGGGACACGCGCATCCTACTGGATGGCACTGAGGCACCTATGCCCATTCTCATCATTGCCGATGAGGTTTAAATGATGACTTAATGAATTTAGATGCGGCTGATATAATTCATGGCAGATCCAAGCTGTGGCTGCATATCTTGCTGCTTGTTACTGCTGCTTATTGCCAGGTATTTGCCTACCCTGTGCTGGATTCCCTGTGCCTTTCACGGTTCACTGGTCAGCAGTTGTCCTGAGTCTGTGGGGTGCCCCTTGTTCTCTCTAAGGGCTGTCATTTGCCCTCGTGCTTTGCTGCAGCATTTTGCTTGAAGTATTTGCTCCCCACCACCACTCCCAGGTAAGTATATACATAGAGGGTAAGTATACTTCCACTGACAGTGGTCAGTGTGACAGGTGCCAGGTGGTGGATGGACCATGGGTGGTCTCCATGGTTACCACCTTGCCACAGGGGACACGCACGTCCTACCGGACAGCACTGAGGCACCTATGCCCATCCTCATCATTGCCGTTGAGGTTTAACTGTTTGAAATACCTGTACATGTACATATACATCACCAATCTTGTGATTTAGCACAAATGTAGCATATACTTAATGTACAGCAATACAACAGCATTGAAATATCAGGAGCTAGTGGAATTGATGAAATATATAGAGGATATTACATGGGGCTGCGAAGATATGAAGTTTATCTTCGAGTGGTGAAAACAATATTTCACGAGTGTTCGCAGCGAACGAGTGAAATATTGTTTT
>WUAP02091888.1:0-16866 GCA_015163945.2 Stichodactyla helianthus
CGAGCTTTCCTAAGTTTACTAAGAGGAAACCTGTCAAAAGATGAAAAACAGTTCCTCAAATCATTGCCAATCTTTGAAGCCATTGATCAAGCTTCATTCATTAACGCTCAGAATAAAACTTCCACGGCTCCACGTGGATTTGCCAGACAAATTTCATTAAAGATCAAGAACGCAAGTACTATCTTATCTGTGGAAGAAAACTCAAGCAATAAGTTACTCAAGATTCTAAACACTCCTGAAATGACAATGGCCCAATTCCTCACTAAAGAAATTTTCCCACAACTAAACACGTTCTACACAACAGAACAGATTACAAATTTGATGTGTTGGGTACTTCGAAGAATTGCAGTATTCAGAAACGAGTCACCTGACTTCTGTAACTTCATATCGAGTTTGAAGTTTGTAGATGCTGGTGACGGAACTTTGCTAAGGCCTCAAGACCTTTTCGATCCCAGAAAGGAAGTCAACAAGCGTCTGTTTGAAGGGGAAAAATCAAGATTTCCATCTGGGAAATTCGAAAGTGATGATATCTTAGTTACTTTGTGTTCTTTAGGACTAAAGAAAGTACCTGACCCAAATGATCTGGCGACTCTTGCAAGCAACCTTCTCAGTTTTAACGATGATCAGAAACGGAGGAAAGGTATGGCACTTCTAGAGTTTTTGGGAGAAAATCCTACTTTGTTGACAAAGAATGTTAACGTCTGGCCTTGGGGTACAAACACACTCCAGGATTTTCTTCGAACAGTTGCCTGGATTCCTTGTGCAGATCATCCACCTCTCTCGTATCCCGAATGCATGCTGTGGAATTCCGTGGGATGTCAACTGTTAAGACCAGAAGAGGCTGCACCTTTAGAGTATGGTGTTATCG
This sequence comes from Stichodactyla helianthus, assembly GCA_015163945.2. Taxonomy (NCBI): domain Eukaryota; kingdom Metazoa; phylum Cnidaria; class Anthozoa; order Actiniaria; family Stichodactylidae; genus Stichodactyla; species Stichodactyla helianthus. The sequence continues at coordinate 869 of WUAP02091888.1, forward strand.
TCGGTGCTGTCATGCCCGTTCTGGACTGCGAACCAACCAGCCACATGAAGAAGGTGTTTGGATGGGACAAGGCTCCAGATGCTTCGAAGGTTACAGAACAGCTGCAAATTGCTTGTCATTTAGACGTCAAGCCATTACAAGGAATTGAGAGGGAGCGCTTTTGGATAATGTTGAAGTCAATTTACAAAACCTTGGCGAATACCTCCGACTACCATGTTTATCTTTGTCACGTTGATTTTGCGTGGATATGGAATGGTCAAGGATTCTCATCACCAAGCAAAATTGCGTTTGAAAGAGAAACAAATTTTGATCTGGAACCGTATCTCTACAAAATTCCTAATGAGATGCAAGGAAGAGAATTTCGTGCTTTTTTCTCAACGTTCGGAGTAAAGGATAGCTTCTCTAAAGATGACCTCTTAAAAGTTCTTCATGAGATTAAAGTCAAACACGACAATTTGAAATTGGAAAGGGGAGTCGTTGACAAAGATAGGCAGTTGACTCTAGACATCCTTCAATGGATCGTCCGAGACGGTCCACTAGACGCACAATGTCGTGACGGGGTTTTTGTTCCCGTAATGAAAGATCCAGGCACTTTGAAGCTCGTTCCATTAACAGAATGTACCTTCTGTGACGCAGCCTGGTTGCGGGGGAACTTTTTGGAACTCCAGATGCTTCCAGAGCTATCTGAACTGAGCCTTATTGACGAGAGTATTTCTAACACAACAGCATCTCATCTTGGAGTTCCTCCAATGAGTCAATGTGTCACCGCGCCCGAATTACTAGGTTTTGAACAAGCTGGCCCATATGAGCCTATAACCACACGCTTGAGGAATATATTAGACGAGTACAAAGAAGGAGCTGGGGTATTCAAGGAGCTCATACAGAACGCCGACGACGCTGGAGCAACAGAAGTAAAGTTTGTTGTAGACTGGAGACAACATCCTCAAAAAAAATTACTGGCTGAAGGAATGAAGGAAACTCAAGGTCCCGCTCTGTTGGCCTACAACAATGCCATATTTACTGAGAAGGATTTTGAAAACATCAATAAGTTGGCTGGAGCAACGAAAAAAGAAGACCTGGATAAGATTGGTCGGTTTGGTTTAGGCTTTAATTCGGTGTACCACTTGACTGATACACCTAGTTTCGTTAGTTCGAAGTTTGCAGTTTTCTTTGACCCAGATACTAAACATCTTGGCCATTTCATAACCAGTCCCACGCATCCTGGAATAAAACTAAACTTGGCACTGAATAGAAACACCCTTCTTTGTTACCCAGACCAATTTCAGCCATACCATGGTATCTTTGACTGTGATGTTAACGGAGAAACGCTCTTCAACTTTGATGGGACACTTTTCCGCTTTCCTTTTCGCACTAAGCCCAGCGATATCTGTGACAAGCAGTACAAGAAAGCCGACGTAAATGCGCTGCTTGAATCCTTTAACAGAAGTGCCTCAACCCTTCTTTTGAACACTCAGAATGTTCAACATGTAAGCGTCTGGGAACTAGATCAACATGCACATGGGCCACCTGATAGGAAACTGCTTATAGAAGTCGACAGGACTGTCTTGTCTGATTCTGGAGGCTTGAAGAATACGACGTTCTTGCAAGACTGTGCAGAATGGTCCAAAACTGAAAACCCTATCTCAGGCTTAGACCTTCCTCAGCGCACCAAGATTATTTCCACAACTCACACAACGACAAAAGATGAGTTGAGATCAAGAAGAGAATACTGGCTTCAGTGTGACCGTTTGGGAGATGGAGAGTCTCTTAATATGGCTAAGAGCGAAGAAGGAAGAGCAAGAGGATTGCTTTCATGTGCAGGGGTTGCTGTAAATCTTCAGCGTGTGGAAGCATGGGATTGCTGGAAAACTAAAGAAACCAGCGGAGAAGCATTTTGCTTTCTTCCACTCTCGATCCAAACTGGACTTCCTGTTCATGTGAACGGGTACTTTGCAGTGACATCCAATCGAAGAGGAATCTGGGAACAGACAACTGAGGAAAATCAGTGTTTTCAACCCGTAGAAGCCCGCTGGAATAAAGTACTTATGAAGGATGGGATTGCACAAGCGTACCTAGAACTCTTGAAAAAAGCCAAACAAATGGCTGAAAAGGGTAAACTTCAAGAGTACATTTTTTCTTCGCTATGGCCAAATCCAGATTGCCTAGAGTCTCAGGTCTGGAAGACACTCATTGTTGATGTCTACAGATTAATTGTAATCTCATCATTACCTCTTTTCGAGAGCGGAGAAAAATGGTACTCGTTCGATGACTGTATTTTTCCTGACTACGATTTACAGAAGATTCCTGGAAGTATTCAAATTCTACAAGAATTGAGTTACAAGATTGTGGATTTGCCACAGTTTGCTCGAAGAGGTTTCATTTTGGCTGGATGTGAAGAGCAGATTGAAAACCAGACGATGTCACAAGAAAGATTTCTGGAAGATGTGTTTTTTCCAAAGATCAACACGATCACGTATGCACTTCGTGATAAGGTATGTTTGTGGTGTGGATATCTTACGTCGCATATTTTGTTTGTGTTTTGACTTCTCAGTCTAACATTACAACACCCATTCCTTTAAGTAACATATTTTGTTTTCCTCTTTAGGCGGTGTGCCACGTTATAGATGAATGTTTGACAAACGGCAATAATTCCAAGAAAGAACTCTTCAAAAAGCTTTTGAGAAGCAATGCCTGTATTCCATGTTCAAAAGACCAACAAGTACTTGCCCATCCTAAAGATCTCGTAAGTCCTGATGGTGCTGCCGCACCTCTGTATTCACCAAGCGACAACAAAATGCCCGTTGGTGATTCCTTTCTAGAGGAACAACGCCTTCTTGTGTTACGAGAGCTCGGCATGATCAAAGATATACTCAACTGGGATCAAATGTGTGATAGAGCAAAGTCGGTGACGAGCTTACAATACGATGATGGACTCAAGAGGGTTTCCAACTTAGTCAAATACCTTAACAGCTACATATCAGAAATGTCCTTAGCCGATCCCGATACAAGAGAGTACTTAACTTCTTTGCCAATTTTTCCAGTCATGCAAAAACCGAAGGAACATTTTTTCCCGTGGAAGGGAGAAAGTTACCAATCAAGAACGATGCTGCCATCTAACGAACTGTTTGACAATAAGTTCAGCAACATTATCAGTTCACTGAAGCCAATTTTGGATGAGTCTAAAAGCACAGGCGTTGGAAACCTTAAACCGAAGGTACGGGAGCTGTTTCAGATATCAGAGCACCAACCGGTAGTGGAAGAAGCATTAACGCAATTACAAATGATATTTGAACACTTTGAGAACTCACAAGATTTCATGTGTTCGCAACTTGTGACTGACATTTGTCAGGACATCTATTCTTTTCTGCAAAGCCATATTGGTAAAACAGAAAACATGGAGTTAATGAAACACACGTTGCAAGATTTACCATGGCTTTTTGTAGAGGACCGTTTTGTGAAAAGTAAACAACTTGCATTTGAATGGGATGGTTTCGGAGCGCCATATCTTTACCGTGTTCCAAGATCTCTTTTTTCGCACAATGAACTTCTGGCACATATTGGAGTTAAGAGAACATTTAACGTATCAGATTTCCTCTCTGCTTTACAAGAAATGAAAAGAGAAAAGAAAGAAAAGAGGCTCAACGATTCCGAGTTCAAAGTTTCGAAAGAATTTCTCGATGAGTTAAATGGGTTGTTAGATCAAATACCGAAATGGGCTGTTGGTTGCACACCCATGCCTGACCAAGACAGAATTCTACGCGCCGCCCAGGACCTTGTTATCAACGACGCCCCATGGGTTACCATGACTGACGATGTCAAATACGTTCACGCGGATGTGTCAATCCAGCTTGCATACACTTTAGGGACAAAGGACGTTCGCTCTAAGAGTCTAGAAGATATTTCACAATCTGTTGGCCAACCGTTTGGCCAGAAAGAACTCCTCACAGATCGTTTAGCAGGCATTCTGAAATCCTATCCTTGCGACTTTGGGATTCTTAAAGAGCTCCTTCAAAATGCTGATGATGCAAAAGCAACAGAAATCCATTTTATTTACGATCCTCGCTATCACGGTGGAGAACAAGTATTTAAAGAATCTTGGAAAGAGTTGCAAGGTCCTGCCTTGTGTGTGTACAACGACCGTCCTTTTTCTTTAAAAGACCTAGAAGGAATTCAGAGGCTCGGCATAGGGAGCAAGGCCGACAGCCCAGAAAAGACGGGTCAATATGGGATCGGATTCAACGCTGTTTACCACCTTACCGACTGTCCGTCTTTCATTACTAATGGTGACACTCTCTGTATTTTAGATCCTCACGCTCGGTATGCGCCAGGAGCTACGAAAGAAAACCCTGGAAGACTTATCGGTCCTTTTGAAAAGGCCCACACAGAAACTTTTCGCGATGTTTTTCCAGGGTATCTTGGGGATCTTTTCGAGTTACGAGGGTCAACAATGTTCCGCTTTCCATTGCGAAACAAAGTAATGGCTAACAAATCTGATATCTCTCAAAAAGATGTCCTTGCATTGATCATGAGCCTTCTAAGAAACTTCATAACGGAGGCAAAAGAAGCCCTGTTGTTTCTTAATTATGTTAAGAAGATTTCCATTTCGAAAGTAGAAGAAGGAGTATTGCAGCTTATGTATGAAGCTTCAGCTGACCTTAACGAAGAAGATGAACGTAAACGCAGTGCCCTTGCTGCCCATATCAAAAAGTCAAAACACCTTCAAACAAAGGAGATAGAAAGATTTGACATTTGTTATCCACTTACGCTTAAGGATGCATTGTCTGAGGAAAAGTGGCTTGTTCAGCAAACAATAGAAGGATGGAGCCAGGGCCGAGAAGTTGAGATCCCAGATGGGAAACCTAATGGCCTCCTTCCTCGAGCAGGTGTAGCAGCAAAAGTGACATCAAAATTAGAATTAAGGGAAGAAAATAAAACACATCCTGAAAAAAGAAGAGCATTTTGTTTTCTTCCACTACCTGTTACTACAGGTCTCCCATTACATATCAACGGCCATTTTGCCCTAGACTCGGGGAGACGTCATCTTTGGCAAGACGAAGATAGAAATGCCTTCAGGACCAAATGGAACCATTTCATGAAGACTGAAGTGATTGCTGAAGCGTACGTCAGCCTTCTAAGTAAGGCACGTGAACATATTCCATATCTAAAACACGAAGAATATTTTTTCTTCAGTCACGGATATGAAGTTAATTATGGCTTGGAGTGGTATGAACGTTTGCTGCCATCACAAGAACAGTCTGAATCTCAGTGGGTTGAACTGGTTGATTCTGTCCTAAAAAAGATAGCCCACAAAGACGTGAAACTTCTACCTTTACTTCGAAAGGCTGCATCTAAGGAGAAAGTTAAACATGTTTGTACCTGGCTTTCACCTTCTGAAAGTTTCTTCCCTAACATAGAATGTAACAGGGACGTTTCCAACATTTTGCGAAACATTGGATTTAAACTGGTGTCCTTACAACATCAGATTTACGAGAACTTTAAGAAGGCTAAAACTCCAGTAAAAGAAGTCGGTCCTGAACCGGTTTTAAACTTCCTTTCTACTCACAAGCCTCTTTTGGATGAACTTCCTTGCGAAATTAAGGATTCCAGCATTAGATCAGCTGCAGGCGTGCTCTGTTTGTTATGCTATTGCATGAAATCGCCAACCTTTGCCAAGAACCTAGAGGGTGTTCCTCTGTTACTTACAAGAGACGGAATTCTTAGAGTCTTTACGAAGAGAAATCCAGTTTACATAAGTACCTTTTCTAATCTGGTTCGGTCATCTGCACATGATGAAAGATTTGTTGTAAAGGACATAGTGATGGCTTTAAATCCTGTATGTCAAGAGGTTTTTCATCAAAGTCCTCCTGTTGCATTGCCACTGAAGTTGTCTGATGTAGCAGCTTTTTTCCCGTTCTTCTTCCAAGAAAATGAAGTCTGGTCCGAGACAAATAAACTTGTTCCATGGGATCCAGAAAAGAAAGACCGAGAAATCAAAAAATGGCTGGTTGGTTTGTGGTATTTCATTTCAAAGAATCACAAAGAAAACCCGTCGGATCGTTTTCTAGAACCTCTTAGATCTTGGCCTGTAATTCCAACCACATCTGGTTATCTTCTTCCTGTTTCATTGTCCAAAACTGTTCTAGATCTAACTGAATCAGAATCATGGTCAAATCAACTAAGACGCGTCGTTCAGACACTGAAAGATCTGGGATGTCCCGAAGTCGACATGCAACTTATACAATCTCGAGGGGCAAGTGTTTCAGACGTGGTTAAAAATTACCTCGCCTACCCCAATTCAGTAGATGATGTCATTACTGTTCTTGATAGCTTAATAAAGAGGAAAACCGACATATCTGGAAGGATCGATGCTGATACCGCAATACTTTTATTACAGTTCCTTAAAGAAGATTCTCAGACATTACAAGCCAACACCAGACACCTGTCAGTGCTTCGCAAACTGCCATTTTACACTACGATTGACGGCCGACTAATCAAACTGGAAGGAGCTTCATCTGTTTGCAAAATACAACCGGGGATACCATTACAAGGATCAGATTTGTGGATGGAAGGCACAAATAGTGTTTTCCTTAAGCCTTGTCAATCTCTTGACTTACTTCATAAACTACTTGGTGTCGAGTTGAAGTCTCACACTTCATGCTACATCGACTTTATCTTTCCGATATTCAGCCTCCTTAAAGAGTCTACTCGCCTACAACATCTTTCTTACATCAAAAACCAGCTCTTTCAAAGGATTGATGACGCTGAAGCTACAAGACTGGAATCTGCTCTAAAAAAGCTGAAGTTTATCCCCAATGTGGATTCAGGAGAATTGTATACGGCGTCACATTACTATGATCCCCGAAACCCAGTGTTCAAAGTCATGCTGTCGAAAGATAAGTTTCCTGGAAAGCCATTTGATGAAGTTGAGTGGGCTGGATTCCTTTGTCGGATTGGTTTGCAGACAACACTCAGCAAGGACCAGTTTATTAATTTTGTTCAAGAAATCGAGAGAGAAGCAGAGCAAAAGGTGACGAAAGCTCTCTTGAAGAAATCACAAGTTCTTACTCAATATCTGCTTGGTGAAGAATTATATTTCCAGGACGCCAACTTTCTCAACAGAGTCTCTACAATTAAATTTGTTGTGGCTTACAAAACCGACGAAAAGTTCACGAATCTCATCAAGCAATTTTTGTTTGATGAAAAGCCATTTGTACCTTTAATTTCTTTCAGAAATTCACTGCCGAGTAAACATGAAATACTCGTTTGGGGAAGCGCTACATTCCTGCCCGACTCGGCTTGGCCAAAGGATTCTGCTGTTCGAAGAAGTCTAGGGATTCTTGAAAACCCAACTTTAGAACAAGTTAAGAATCACGTCCAAAAGCTTTGCAAAACGTTTGATAGTAAAGACACGGATTTGAAAGAATCTGTTCGCAAACTACTGTTGAAAATAATGAGTGGAACGTACAGCTTTCTTCAGAACTCGCTCTACGATCCGCATGTTAAACAGGTCTTTCAACAGCTATTCCATGATGTGCCTTTAGTTTTGGTTGAAGATGGCAGAGTATTTGTTCGATGTGAGCAACTAGCATTTGAAATGGCAGTGTATGAAGAACAACCACCTTACATGTATAAGGTACCAAGAGAATTTGGCCAATTTGATCCTCTATTCAAGTGCCTTGGAGCTTTCGAAAAGCCGTGCCCTACTCAGTATGCGTTTATCCTTCGAAGAATCTGGAGAGAAAGCAAGGGAGAAGAGTTACATCCTGAGGAAATGAGGCACGTGAAAAATGCTGTGCGTGGCTTGTTCAGGACTCTAAAGAGGTTACGCAAAGAGGATGAACAGAAGAAAACCACAAAGTGTTTGAGTTCTCTTCAACAAGTTGAAAACCTATACCTGCCTAACGAAAAAACGCAACTGAAAACTTCAAATCTTTTGTATTATGCGAGTTCCCAGTTCTTACAAAGGATAGACAAAGCAGAGTTTGTGTATGATTTGCTGTATGACCTCAAGGAATTTGGATTGAAAATTGATGACATTGAGGACTGTCTTAGCTGCCTTCCTCCTCATTTACAAGTGACACGGTTATCAAAGATTCTGGTTGAAGAGGTGCATGCAGATTGCTTCGATAAAAAATGTAATATGGATGAGAGGGAGTTGTGCACTAGTGCAAACCGATTAAGAACTGTGTTACAGTCAAATTACTTTATTGATGGGGTAATTAGGATACTAAAACACCAAGGTCAGACAACGAAAATAGATGACGAATTACGCAAAAAAGTTGAAGGTTTGAGAGCGGCTTTTATGGTCGTGTGTTTTGAAAGTTTGGAAACTGTCCTGAAAAACGACAAAGATGAAGAAGCCCAAGGAAGTAAAGTTCCAAGGGCGTATTTTGCGAAAGACGATGGAACAACAACATACATTTTCATCCAACATGGAGCAAAGGACATTTATTCTGAGGTTGGCTACAAATTGTGTTTAGCTGTGAATAGGCATTTAGGCCATGCGGTTAATCACGAATGCCGTTCCCATCTTGAAAACATCATCATATCAGGCATTCTACGCCGTCCAACAGAAATCCCCTCTATATTAGACGGTCGTGGTGTTGAACCAGACAGAGATGAACTGAACAACAAAGCTCCAGACAAAACAGTCCTAGGATCTCCGATACCCGAGGAATTACATTATCTTCTAGTTCAATTCGAAGATTTTCTATTTCGTCGAGACGAAATAGTTGGGTTTGAAAAAGAGGACAGATCTGAAGACGAACAGGAGAAATACATCTACGCAAAGATAGTCCGTGAAACCTCGGCACCGAATGTTGGAGGAAAAACAAAAAAGGCGAAGAGAGATCCTTCAACTGGAAAGCGAAAGACTACGAATCCATTACTTCGCAAGTTTTTAATAGATATAGGCAATGGAGAGAATATCGAAGTGGATGCACTTGACTTATACAAATTAAAGCGACCAGAAGAACTGACTGATTCAGATCAAGAAAATGTCACAGACAACGGTGTGTTGTCCGACTGTCAAGATATTGTTTCTTATAATGGTGACGAGCAGTCAGCAGGAGCAAGTGCTTCGAATGCCAGTCGTCCAGGTTTACCACGTACGTGGGATAAAGCCATTAAAGAAGTCAATAAGGCATTGGCTGACATCATGAAAATTCCAAAAGAGCAGCGCAAAAAAGCTCTCAAGCGACTATTTTTACGTTGGCATCCTGACAAAAATCCTGAAATGGAAGAATTGGCCACTGAAGTAATGAAGCATATCCAAAGTGAGTTCGAGCGTCTCTCCAAAGGAAGGACGCATGGAGACAGCAAGGGAGGGTATGATTCCGATGAGTGGGATGCTTTTTTCAGAACCTACAACCAGAGAGCAAGACGCCAGCGCGCAAGTTATGACAACTATCGTCGTAGTAATCGAGGATTTACAAGGGACTTTTCGTCGTCCAGAGATGGGTATGAATACAACCCTGGTCGTTCTTATAGCTCTGCTTCTTCTTGGGACTCGGCCAGCTCATCATTTGGATCATTTGAAACGTTTAGACAAGGACAAAACAGTTATCATGCGCCAGATGCAAAAATGGCAAGAATCTGGCTTATCCAAAGTCGTGGTGACTTAGAAAGCGTGAAGCACCTTTTTAGCTCCAAGACACCAGGTGGCTTTTATTGGTTGATCTGTTTCCAGTGTAATCAAGTGGTAGAAAAAGCTTTGAAGGCCGCTTTGTACTCTGTGAGTGGAATTTCCAATTCCCAGCTCGACAGCCATGACTTGACAAGCTTGGCATATGATTTGAAGAGACTTCCAAGAGCACCGGATGTCGTACATTCGGCTGGAAAACTGTGGAGCTACCACGATGACACACGCTATCCACACAAGCACCGACCAGCCAAGCCCCCCAGGGAGGTATATACCTTTCAGCAAGCACAAGAGGCGTACGAAATAGCGAAAAGTGTGTTAAAAACTCTAGAAGAATTTGTTGGTATTCTTCACCTATAAAGGTAGGTTCATCATCAAAATGTTAGTTGTAGAAAGAAAATAATATGATTATTCAGTTTTGTTATAATGGCTATGAAAAAATTGAACCCATTACTTTCCGAGGAAAACTTAGATATTCTATCGTCTTTGAACTACATCGGTATACTTGAACATCCTGCGTGGCTTCCCATCACCACCCCACTCCCAGTTCTCCCCGATTTCCCCAAACACCAGGTACAAGGCCACAAAGCAAGCCATACGTTTTGAACGGACCCCCATTTTTTCTTTTAGATCGAAGCCAATGTAGGCACCACAAGGAGATAACACTGAAGGCACATCAGATGACGTGTAAACTTAAATGAGATGAAACGTAGTGAAATAATGAGATCATGGAAAAATTGGACCATAATTTTGTTGAGTAGGTAAAGTTTGCCAACTCGTACCCGTATAGAATAATAAAAATAATAAAAAAAGATAAAATATAAAAGATTTTCTAATTGTTAAACAAAACAAGGTATAGCGATTTAGGCGATAATAGATAGCTACAAAGTTGTAGTTGTTGTGTTAAGTCTCGTCGTAGAAACTTGCCACTCGAAGGCAGGTCCTCATCTATTAAGTAAGATGTTATATTAGGTTAAGTTGTAGCAATTAATATAAATGTTGTGTGAGGGCAACTAACAACGGCTTTATTCCTCTTTATAGTCTCTCTTGTAACATTGAAGGCAATTAAGTAACGTTTGCCTTGCGTATTTACATGAATACAAACACTATATTAGTTCATTTTGATTAGGCATTTAGATTGGACTTGGACTTGGACGTCCGATTCTGGGCGTTATAGCGTCTAAAGTGATTTGATTGATTTAGTTAATTTAGTTAATATGTAAAAAGTTTCATCATGATATAATAAAATGAAAACGTGTGATTTTCACATATGAAAATATCAGTTTTTTGCAATGAAGAAAAATAGATATTTCGATAATTATATAATAAGAAAGATTTCTTTTCCATCCTATCAGCTTTAAATGGTTCTGTCATTGCGTTTTTCTATTTCAAACCACGTTATTTTCTTGAATATTATTTCTTTATTAAAATTTCAAAAACTCCCTTCATGACGTAAAGAGTGCGCAGTTTCCTCTTCATAATGTTTAACGACTCTTAAGTTTGAAAAACGGGCGTCAAGAAATAAAGAAAAGAAGAAGAAGAAGATTTTCCATTCATTTAAATCGGCAGACTTTGGTGTCAAGATCTCCAAACAGAAATTTGTTAAAATGTGGGGATTGCTACTGTATTACTGACAAAGACTCTCAACTCAAGCATGTTAAGGCCTGGGTCTTTAGAGGATCGGCTAAAATCATATAAAAATTAATATCTTGTTCGAGATTTAATGTTAAACATTCAATTTGATACCAAAAGTGACAATTAGGTTCCTGAAGATTTTGAGCTATGTATTGTTGGTATGAAGTGGTCACGTGACCTTTAAGGTAGAAAAACATAAATTTCAAAATGGGCCGAGTTTATCGCTTTCATTGTAGAGTGTTTTCAAGTTTGAATCATTAAAAGCTTGGGATGCAATAAGAAACCGTCTGGAATGGATGTCCCCACTGTCACAGTTAGCAGAAAATTAATTTAATCCAAATTAAGGACTTGGTCACGTGACCTGTTTTGTTGAATATCCCCTTACCAGATTATGGGGGACCACTATTCCAGGCAGAATTTGAAAGTAACCTATAAAAGAAGTTTGATATACTATAACTTTTTACTCTCAGTAGTCTATAGTCGGCCCATTTTAGACTGAATTTTCTTTATCTTAAAGGAAACATTTTTAGTCACGTGACCCACCTTATGAGATTTTCGTCTTCAAAATTTCTTAAAATAGTGAAGTTGTAACACCTAAACAAATTTTAGCCTTCAAGCTTTTATATTTCTCCTGTAATTAAAAAATTATTGATTTTATTCTAATTAGGCAAGAGACCCAGACCTTTAACATGCTTGAGAAATACTGGTAAAATAAAATCATTTTCACATGTAAAAATAACACCACCATGGTTTGTACCTTAAACAGCTATTTGAAAGCAATAACGGAGCGTTCATAATTTATCTAGAGGGGGGCTATGATGATTTTGAGGGGGCCATTATTTTTCCCATGTACGATTTAGGGGGGACTAACGAAAATTTCCCCATGAATAAAATCAAGTATTGGGGGGCCAACAAAATTTTTACCGGAAAAAATGCTATGAAAAAATGTTACTTGGAATCCTGGATTTTTATAATAACATATAAAATTGGGCATGCTTGCTATTAAATTACATTAAAAAAATGATTTGCTGGACATACGATTCAGCATGGCTAGTTATAATGCAGTGGTTTGAGGAAGATGATTAGCTTAGATCCCAATTTTTATCAAACCACTGGCTTATAACAGCTAAATTTATATATTGTTTTGTAAAAATTACTTTAAAATGCTGAGAGATTGATTAAAATGTTATTTTGCCAAATTAACCAGTCAATCATCCTTTTCTTGATGCCAGTTGTTTTCAATCAATAAAGTTTTATGCAGTTTAATAGTATCATGTAATTTTTAGCAAACCAAGTTTGACTGAAAGCAATATTCTAAACTTAAATTTAAAAAAATCCTTTATTCAAGTGCTATTAATGACCAAATGTAGAAGTTACATGAAGGGGGGGAAAATTTGAATTATGGTAGGTGGGTCATGCCATGAGCGGGGGGGGGCTTCAAAAAATGAAAGGAAAAAAAATAGAAAATCATCATAGACCCCCTCTAGATAAATTATGAACGCTCCTTAAGTTTTGTTCATCGACAATTACATAATAAACAGAATATTACATAGGCACTTAGAGATACGGATTTTATCTTCTCGTGTTGAAAATCTCTCACTCGTTCGCTGCGCACACTCGTGAGAGAGCTTTTCAACACGAGAAGATAAACTATATCCTCTTTGTAATAACTCTATTGTAGGGAAAGAATAATTGAATAACTTTATGGGGGAGGGTTTGGAAAAATTAGTGGGTATTAGATTATCTTGAAGAAGTATTGTACTGGCGGGGGGGGGGGGGGGGCTATTAAGCTTTCACTCCCTACAGAAGGGCTGGCTATGAAAGGTTTCTGTATCCATGTCCAGTAATTTTGCCCACCCTACCCCATAATAAATGAAAGCGCTATTAATATTCAAATATTTAAATTAGTTCCGGGAATGCCAGAACCAATTCCAAGAAAAGAGTCTCTTGTCATTGGTTAATCACATAAAAACAAGAGTTCTTATTGGTTGTTCGTGATGTAATTCCAAAAAAATAGCTTTTTCTAAGAATTTACCTCCTGGTGCAGCAGCTCAACGTTCAAGGATTGTAGCTGTTCTGTTATATTTAAAACGAACTAGTTCTTCCTTGGATTACTACCCTAAAAACACTGAGAGGTAAGAATGTTAAGAACAAGCTTAGAACAAGAGTTGATTTGATTTCATGTATTTTGGGAATGTTCTTTAAGTATTTTAGTAGCGAGGAACCCTTAAAAAATTCCCCCAAGTATTTCCGGGATAACAAAGTTGCCATGTAAGAAAATTTTTGTAGATAGATACCAATACCTTGTTTACAAAATGAAGTGTAAAGCAAGTTGCTTAATCGTACCAAGTTCATATATCTGCAGTCTTAAACAAGGTTAATCTTTGGGGTTTTTATACTAATAGATGTAAAGTTTACCCCACCGAGACATGTGCTGGTTGTGGGCATGATGAACCGAGTGGAAGGTAAGCTAATAGTGTCTATATACTGGAGGTAAAACCATCTGAAAAAAGGCTATTATCGATTAATCCATCCACCAGAATAGGTACAACTTATATTAAAGATTAGGATATTTAAATTTTCGTATTTCTAAGACCAAATATGAGCAACTTTCTTAGGCAAAATATTCAGGACAAAGAGGTCAACCAGAAAAATACGATTCGAAAAATATGAAATACTCCAGTTTCGAGTTGTCTTTTGCTCAGCCTTAGCATTGACTGTGCGCAGAATATTTAACAATTAACAGTAAAATCCATAGCATTTGTATTGTTCTTTTATATGTGTATTCCATACCTTTCCACGGACTGTTAGTAAAACTATAGAATATATTACACGCTATTGAGGCTAAGGCTGAGCAAAAGAGAACTGGAAACTGGAGTGTTATACAAAATTTCTGTAGTTTCTTGACAAAAACAACAACCAAAAAACCCACCTAACTGGACAATGGACAATCTTGGGGATAATGGAAAATCTTTGGGACTCATCAAAAGTTAGAGGGGGCAGGACTTAATTTTTGTGGCAACCTAAAAGTTGGAGAGGGTTACTATTTTTGTGTCAAAAGGGAAGGTATGGAGAGCTGGTGCAAATTTTATTTTACTTTTGTATCATATGACGGGAGAGTCACACAATTTTTCATGCAAAAAATTGGGGAAAGGTATGTAAAAAGTTTGCATGGTAAAAAATGATGAACCTGCTCTCCTTTTTATTTTGACCAGTCTCTTGGGAATGTTTGAAATATAAATTGAACAATAAAAAGGTGGAAGTCCTAGGGGTCCAGAATTTTTCATTGTTAGTCCAGAAAATAAATTATTAGGGGGAAATCAGGGGGATTAATGCAGTGGTCATTGCAATAAAAACTCTCTAATTGAACTTAACTTGGCTGTTAAAGGGCGGTCTTATGGGCAACGGCCGCCACCATTGACCAGTATTCTCAAGAGCATCTTGGAGAGGTATCCAGATGGAGGGCAAATACTCAAGGTACGTTTGTGGGATATTTTTTCTTAGTCTTAGCTGGTATTCTTTCAGCTTTTCAACCAGGGAGCATTATAGGAGAAAAACTAGCCAATGGGATTTGATAGGATTGATGGATGGGATAGGATGGTTGGACGAGATGGGATGGTAGGATATGATAGAATTGGCAAATGGAATGGGATGGCTGGATGTGATTGGATTGATGAATGGGATATTTATTTTCTATTTGTTTATCTTACTTTAACCATAATAGATGTGTAACATAAAAATTGAATGAATAGGTATCTGCCAAGCACCCTTAGAATATTGTGGTATGGTAGGCATAACAGGGTGAGTGAGGCTCCAAAAGTACGACCAGTGGATGGGATAGAATTGATAAATGGGATGAATGGTTGGATGGGATAGGATTGGTAAATTGGATGAATGGTTGGATGGGATAGGATGGCTGGATGGGATAGGATTGGTAAATGGGATGGGATAGAATTGTTGGTTTCGATGAATAGTTGGATGGGATCACGGAATTGATGAATAAGATGAATGGATGGATTGGATAGATGGATTAAGAAGATTGGATGGGATAGGATGGCTGGATGGGATAGGATGGCTGGATGGGATAGGATGGCTGGATGGGATAGGATGGCTGGATGTGGTAGGATTAATAGATGGGAAGGAATGAGATGGCAAGAGTAGATGGGATTTATTCCGGTTTTTTTTCGTTACGCTTTGTAGGAGATAATTCAAAATGCAGACGATGCATCAGCCACAAAGGTTTCTTTTCTCTTGGATTCTCGTCACAATGCGCACGGAAAATCCTCTCTTTATGATTCTGGCCTTGCTAAGTTCCAGGGCCCAGCACTGTACTCTTTCAACAATGCCCCATTCAAAAAAGAAGACTGGGACGGGCTACAAAGTCTCATGGATAGCAACAAGAAAGAGGACCCTTTGAAGGTCGGACGTTTTGGAATTGGGTTTAATTCCATCTATCATGTGACAGGTAAATTACATTAATATGCGCAACTTTGGTAAATAACGAAGCGTAATTTTACAGATTAAGGACGTTCGCGGGCATTGTTTCTGCGCATCCTTTCTGCGCGCGCGCTCGAGCTCTTTTAAATGAGCGAGGAACGCCTGGATGATTTTGTTTACATAACAAACGCGATCAAATTCAAAATGGAGGCCACATTTTCAAACTTTACGGCATAATATCTCTGAAAAGAGAACGGTGACCCCCTTTTTTCTTTTTCTTAAAATC
>WUAP02091999.1:0-16862 GCA_015163945.2 Stichodactyla helianthus
AGTTGGTAGAGCACCGCACCGGCATCGCGGAGGTCATGGATTCGAATCCCGTTGAAGCCCGAAATTTTTTCGGGTATGTTCATTTACTTTAATCGCTTAGATTGAATATATTTCACTGCGACGGTCATCATTCAAAACTTCAATTTCACCGCAGTTCAATATTATCATCTCTCACAATAAGGATTTGAAGTGGAAAATATCAAGATACCGTGGGCTAGAAGTTCGCTTTTTCTTTGAAGGAACGAGATACAGATAGTAAGCCCATGGAATCATCACCGCAAAAGATTGTGCTAGGGAGGGGTACCTTGCGGTTGTTATGTTCGAACAGCCTCCAGCTACGCTTCTGTAAGGCATTTCACCTTCTAATCTCTAAAATAAAGAACTATTGCACTAAATTATAGCAGGATTGAAGCTTTCTCTAGCAGAGTTTACATGGGTTTATGCAAATCCAGAGTCACTCGACTTACTCCTGCCACGTCATCAGTCCAGGACATCGTTCGACCTCTTGGCTCGGCCTAAACAAGACAGGAAGCCCAAAACGGCTTTTTTCGGGCACTTTGAACGGCTCGTAAAAATTCAAAAAATAGGAATATTACAATTTTTTTTTTTTTTTTTTGAAATTCGTATTTCTAGATGGTTCAACTTTGATTCAAAGACATAAAAAAAATGGTTTAGTTGCACTTTAATTTAAAAATTGTTTTGGAGCTTTCAAGTTTTTAGAGAACTATCTCTAAACCATTAAATATCTTAGTTCAATAGTTTTTCATGGAGCTTTTAAAATTATTAAAGACTTTTTCCAAATATTAAGTTGTTTTCTCCTGGATGTAAAAACATAAAGATCACCCTACCCCGGTCAGGCTTGCATTTGTGTACCATTTTTTCCCCTCAGCTGATTGGCTGGTTGCTTCTCGATGCATTAGCTAGGTGGAATTCAAGGACGTTTCGTTTCATCGATGTAAATTTTGTCACGAAACAAACTAAGAAAGTATGAAAAAATCTTTACGAAAAAAGTACTTAAGTTCAAAGTCTCAATTGTAGACATAACTGTCTCATTAATTGTAGGCGTGTTCAACGATAAATGGTCGCATTACACAGTTTTTGCTGTTCAGTGTCAAAGATACTTATTCTTTTTGAATGCCTGGCTCCTGTTATTAAAAGACGTTGATACTCATGATTCTGAAGCCTTCTCTTCGCTGGTTGTTCATAAAACCAAAACTAAATCGTAAAATGTTGAGAACATTCCTAGTTAACTGCAGAAGACTTTGATACTCATGACAAGAAAAAGGATAAACCAAACTAACAGAATATTCGAATCCTCTAAAGCTAGTACCACAGTTATTTTCAGTAGCTATTTACATTTTTATGACCAACAAATAAAGGCAATATGAAGCATAACTAAAGTTTTCAAAGAACATACAACAGTCAAAAATGTCAACAAAGACAATACGATATTAAACCAACATCAAATTTTAACTTCACAAATTATACTGCCACTTATTTTTCTAGCTTACTAACCAAACGTAATTATGTTTTGGCCAAAACCACTCCGGTGGATCGTGGAAAGTTGAAGTTCAAACTCAACGTCAGCTATGTCTGACGTAAGGAAACAATGAAATGATTTTGATGGGTATAATTACATTATAAACACCATTATTTCTGATAAAACCCTATTGCTTGTTTCTTAATCTAAATGGATCTTTTGTACTAGTTTATGGCATTTGGAATGTAAAAATGCCATTCTGGTTCGAACCCTTTGGAAAATAAATCCGGTAAACTTATGACACGTACCTGGGACGAAGCATCTCGGTACTTGTTCTCCATAGAAGAAAGATCTGCCTTCAACCTGAGGATCACGTCATGACGCTCAGCAACCTACAGTCATTCAAATCATTAAAAAGGATTTTGAGAAAACTCTGTTAGAAGCAAAAGCTGATGTAATAATAGCAGCATGCTATTTTAATTTCTTTACCCCCCCCCCCCCTTCTATGCAGTTGCTATATTGCTGCTGATGACGTCGATAATGAATAATGGTGGGATGACGGATTTTCTTCTCCGATGCTGTCATTGTTGTTTGTTTTTGGTGATGGCGATGACATGGATGTTGCAACGCGTTTTACTTAATCGATGCAATAGAATGGTTTCTTTATGTGTGACAAAAATACGGTACTGAATTACAGCATGCTACGGCATGCAGACAACATGGCTTCCATTGTTTGCGTTTAAAATATCCACTCACAGCGCGTAGGTTAAGATAGAATATGGAAGCAGTTTTCGTATGAGTGCGAAACGTATAGCAATGAATGACAAAACGTAGCACGTACAAGGTACGGTATGCAGCAACACTGAAATGCCTTCCCATTGTTTGGGGCGTGTAAATTTTCCAATCACATCGCGTAGATTGCGGTAGAATAGGCCCCTTGCAGCACGTCGGAATGCGGCTGAATTTGGAGGGCAAGACAGTAGGTTTCTGGTTCTCTGGAGTTGAGATTCTTTTGTCTTGCCCTCCAAATTCAGCTGCATTCCGACGTGCTGCAAGGGGCCTATTCTGCAAAGTCAGCCGCGCGACGGAGTCATTTTTACAAACATTTCTACCAACGTTCTATTCCTTCTTTTCTTTCACTCTGTTTTTCGCGTCATATCTGAAAGTGAAACCAGAACTGAGAAGCGCGACCATTTATCGAGTGCTTTCTGAAATCTTCAAGGCTTTAGAACGTGAAACGAGCTGTCGAGAACGGGAACCTCAACAATCTGAACAAATACGCTTAACGTCCGCGTCGTCGATTTTCTTGGCTGCCTAAGGTCTCTAATTATTCTTTGCAACGTGGCCGAACATAATGGTCCAAAGAAGTTTTTCCGACAGGCTATACTATTTATTCTTCAGCTTTTGCTTTCCCTAATTATGACGAGTAAATAATCTTGTCTGAGACTAACGGCTAACAATAGATAACCTTTAATGCTCAAAGGGAAATCCAGTCGGTCGCGAAAAGGTGTCACACCCTCTGCAAGACGCCGCAAGAAGACAACTGACAATGACATTGATTCGGACGAGGAACCCGCAGCAAGCAAGAGACCGGCTCGTACCCCTCGAATCCCGCACGTCCGTCCACCGAAATCAGCTAAGAAACAAACCTCCACTAAAAAACGCAAGGCAATGCCGTCCTTCGAAAGCGATGATGACGATAGTGTAGATTTGTTTGATCTTGTGGAAGAAGAAGATGATGATGATGGCATCAACGATGATGATGATGAGAATGTTGACCCAAACCAAGAGAGCATTGGTAAAAATAAGCCTTTAAAGCAGACGACAAGAAGAGCGACGAACAGCAGTACAGCAAAAACTAGAAGCATCAGGACATAACTAACCCTCCAAATATCGAAAAAAATACTGTAAAACATTAAACTAAGTTACAACTAACACGTGTGAGAAATTCAACGAATTTTAATTGAAGTGTTTACATATACACTTTTTATGACTAATATCCTGGTCCATATTAATATACAATAATAAATTTATCAACCAAAACAATTTCGCTAAAAAAGTTTTTATTCTAAACTTTAATGGTGCATTGCTTAGATCTTTTCTGTGCCGTCTTACAGAAGACTATTTGAGGTACGTGTGTGGGATATTGAAGTAGGATTGATAGTGGATGGCTGTTTTGTTATGCTGAGAAAACAAGGCGCAGCTTTTTATTTGGTCAGCAAAGTTTCTAATTACTGACCAGGAGAAATGCAGGCTCTTGGAATGAGATTGGTTTCCCGTAAAGAAACAAAAAGGTAGATGCTTGGCGGAAAAATCCTTTGTTCTCAGAGCATTCACAAAACCTTGGTTTTGTAATTAGGTCAGACAATAGACCTCTACTCTGAGCGTAATGTTTCCCCATTTCAGATCACGTGTCATCCTCTTGGGAATAAGATTCTTTGTTTGAGGCTCATCCATATTAATGTATCTTCTCAAGCGTTTCTGAGAAACAAAGAAACAATACCCAAGGGAATGACACGTGATCTGAAATGGGAAAGCTACGTCCAAAGTACTGAAAGAGGTCTATGATATCGTTATAACCAAAATGACTGATAGCTAACACATACTTCGTTGATTCTTGAAACGCACCCCAAATAGACCTCTTTACCTTCGTATGCAAATTGCCCATTTCAGACCACGTGGCATTCTCTTGGGACTAATTGTTCTTTTATTATGAAAATGTTAAGCTATCAACATAAGAAAGAATTCCCAAGAGTGACATCACGTGGTCTGAAATGGGTAAACAAACAATGAAGGTAAAGAGGTGTATTTTCCGTGCGATAGTGCACTTTTCGCTTGTGTGCTGTCTTTTGGATTTAAAATTCTGTACAATATTTACTATGGACGGTGCTTGTGGAGTCGCTAGAAAACTTTTGGTCCGTTTAAACTTGATTAGGCGTTTTTTATTTGTTATGGCGTTTGGAGGGGAGGGGTGGTCGACAAAATTGTGGTCCTTGGCTACCAAACATTTCGTAACCCCCTCTGCGGTGAGTAAAAGTTACATAACCCCTACAACCTCCAAGACTTCACTCATACTTTCAGCCTCACACCTCTTCAACTTAATAACCCCCCTACAAGACCATCCCCAAAAAAAACCCTTTACGAAAAAGGAACAAAGGATAAACCAACGCCTACCAGGCACCCCGCTTTAATAGATAACCACGTGACCTGTGATATAACAGGACACAAATCCTTCTTCTGAAGTTCGCACAGTGAAAGGCTGTGAGTTGCCAAGCCAACCAAGAAAGATCCATTAGTTATTGCCATTAGAAAATACAATCCCATCATAAAAATATTATAATATAAAAGAAATGGGCTGCGGATGAAATAGACGATGGTGATGACGCAGCCGATTCGTAGGACTGCCAGAACAAAGTAAAGTCCACTCAGGAACATTTTTGGCAGGGACTTACAGCAATACGTTGTTAATGACCCCAGAAGACATCCAACGATATCCCCAAATTGGAAGATCCCTACTAATACTGTAGTTAGGTGCATTGTCCAGAAAGGCGACTTGTTCGATGAATCATGTTTCATGGTCTTTACGTGAACAATTTCCGCCATGGAAAGGCAGTACCACGTGACTGCTGACACCACAAATTCAGCCAATAGTAAAACAGCAATCCTTCTACATCGCTGTCCTCTGATGTGCGGTAGCGATGACGTAATCGTGACCCACTTCGGGTTGTCAAAAGAGTTTTCCATGTCTGCAAACAAGCCATAAATTCCGCTCCGACTGAGCTTGATTGCTGAAATAAAACCGAGAAATATCCCAAGGAAGGCCACTGGAAATACGATGTAGAGATTAAAAGTGTTGTTCTCCATTAAAGCTGAGTGTTCCTTCTCTTTGAAGTCGATGAGGATCGCTATCAATTGAATTATCGCTGGAAGAAGGCAGCCCAGACCTTGAAAGAGAAAATAGGGGGGAAAAATCCAAATGAATGGGTTGAAAAAATGAAAAAGACCAAAAATTGCGAAATTAAAGCTCTGGCACTTAAACTGATAGGTAAATTCTAATAGGCAAATAGACACGAAAGAAAACAATGGAATTTGTGTCCACTAATCTCTATTGGACTAATAACTACTTCAAGGGTTAAGTGCCATTAATCTATTGAATTTTGCTAAATGTGTGACGTGACGTCATGGACGGCATTTTGGATTCTAAATTTGGTGTATACAGCAACACTTTGGATACTTCGCTTACAATTTTTTTCTTTCCGTTTATGACACTGCAAATCACCTTGAATAACTAGTTTTTATCGCGCTCCGAACATTTCTTTCGATCATATGCATGTTGATATCCAGTTGAGACAAAATATTTCTAATCTGAGAATTAAAACGGGAACCGCGAGACCTAACATACTTCTTCAGAAAACAACATCAATTGTATGTGGCTATGGAAGAAAAGTGGTCCCAGTATACGTGCATGAGGTACTTCAGTAGTCATATCAAGAAAAGCTGCATTAGTACTTCCTATTTCCTCATGCCATAAACCCAGATGACTTCCGAATCTTCCCTACGCGATGGTCGTGCTGTGTCATGAAGAGATGCAAAGGAAACGGCACAAAGACGAAATGAAAAACTAATAAAAACTAACCTCTACCAGAACGAAAGAGCAAGCTACTTTTCCCGCCAGGAAATAAAAGAACCATCCTATGAGTAACCGCCAGGGCGAGACCAGAACACAAACCATTCAAAGAAACCAGTACATAGATGACGTAATGAGGGTAGGAAACGCTTAACACTGACAAGATTGGGAAAACTGCAACCACGCCTGCCATTAGCACGAAACTCACTATGATGGTAGGGATAAATTGAAACCATGTTCTCTTTCCGAGGAACACCATTGCCATAGCAACCAGTAACGAGGCATAATGGCAAGTACCTGGAGATAGGAAAACAGAGAGTATTTAGTAAACGTTTGTTTTTAGGAAAGAGCGTGATTGTAACAAGTGTGTTGCTTCAATATTGTAGGAGAACTAAACTTACTCTTGCTTTGTATTCAGTTCCCTTTTCAAGTGTACTATTTTTTATGAAGACTATACTGGGAAAAACGGGTGGAAAAGGTTAAGTATAAAGCTATTAAAGTTGTTTCAATGTTTATGATAAAGAAGATACTGTTTGTTGAGCGTCGTTATTCAAAATCATATCACGAACGAATTAGAGCTTAATGATTAAAAGAATTTAGTAAAAAAACTTTAAATCTTTGCATTTAAGTACATTACAACTAAACTAAAAAAATATTGCATTTTAAACTGCAATAGCGAAAAAGAAAGTAATTCTGACCAAAAAGGTCAAACCGATTATCATTACGATCACTGCATTACATTTAGAATCGTTAATTAAAGCTTTCTTCTCGGCATCTATCCTTCCCTTGAGCTCAAAATCGAAACTAGTGTAGCGGGAAAAAATATGAAAAAATATATGTCTCTTATTCATCCTCTTCTAATGTATGATCAGTGAAAAACAAATACCTAATTGGTTTATTTTAGCAGACAACTAAAAAAATCTTTTAATCCAAAACCACAAAAGCTACAGGAGAGTCGGAACGTTTGATTTTCGTGGCTTAATACATTTGCTTTAAATCTTCCTATTATCAGGATTAGTCTGCCTCGTTGAGTGGAATTAATTAGTATTCTTGAGATTATAGTAAGCTATTCTACAGCAAATAGGTGTGTCAATTCGGAAAAACCTCTTTGGCTTCTTTTCTCGCTAAAATCTTCTGCTTAAGTCACTAGCACTGACTTTGCATGATGTCTTCTAGATGATACCATCAAACCGGTTGAACAGGTATTATAGGCCTTCGGTTTCTAAGGACGATGATATAGGTATTAAAAGGAAAGGAAATAGTCGGATGTTTAGATAAAATTTGTATAAATAAAGGCAATAAAGAAGTGCGACAAATAATATTCAATCATTAACCGCAGCTAATGTTGATATATAGAAAAGATAGTACGATTAACAATAACGAATGACGTAATCAGTGGTCACTATTCTTGATAAACACCCAACCACATTCTGCACAATAAAGTCTAGGTTTTAAGGCGGTGTTTATCGATTTTATTTCGCAGTTCTCTTGCTGCAGTACATTTTCAGTTCGTTGTGAAGTTTTTTAGTTTCAAAAAAGAAAGAAAAAGAGGTGAATTTCCCCTTTCAAAGGAATCATTGTAGTTTCATTTTGTGAATAAGTGATAATCTCTCCACACAGGTGCAAATTAACGACTATCAATTATACTTGAAACGAAAAAAAAAAGAAAGAAAAATATAATCAAAAATAATTTATCGGATTGTTTACAACTTACTCAACAAAAAACAAAGAACACGAGAAACAAATTATGAACAACATGTAATATAGAATATTTTTTGTTAATGAGGATAAAAAGGAGCTAGATTACGAAATATTCAGTATCTATTGGTTACATTCTTTGGGATATTTCTAAATTGTTTCTGTAAGTCGGTAATTACAACAACATTTATCTTAATGTGATTTTTCGGAATTTTTGCTCCGAAGTCTATTTACGATTCTGTGAATTACATAAGCTCTTGCTGGGTTCATATGATATATCAGGTGTTGAACACTGAGGCACCGTGTAGCGTGTATTAAGTAATGTTACCTAAAGAACATCTAATGATACGAGTCAAGGGAGCGCTTCCTTGATCTTTCTCAGTGCTAGCAGGCATTTTCCCACAGGTGATATACAATAGCATCAGAACCCTGCAGTTTTTATTGAAATTCAAAGCGGAATCGCTTTTATGCTTAAGTAGCAATGAAATCGTCAAAACAACCTTCCAACGCGCGCTTCTGCGTCCTTCAAAAAAATAAAATATAAAAATAAAAAATAAAACTAACACTCTAACTAAAGCAGATGGCTCAATGAAGAGACTATACGTACCAAGTATTGACAAAACCCGGTTGCTCAATATTTCCCTGAAGTATGAAACACTGATGTAAATAGCATTGAAGGAAATCACGCAGGCAAGACCGATAAGGAAAAAGTACAGTTTCTCTCGCAGTGAGAAGTGCGAATTCGTTGGGAATCGACTGTACGGGGTGACAGGAAAACCCGGACCACTTTTCAGATATTCCTGACCCAACAGCTCGTCGGCGCTGATATAAAAATTAATGGTATCAGATGCTTGAGTTGTAGTAGAGGCCCTGCTTTTGAGGCTGCTGAATTTGTCGGACGACACCGAAGTTGCCCGCACAGAATCTGTCGTCCTGGTTTTGTAATTTACGTACTTAATTTCTGAGCCGTCAAACAAGATGTAACCAGCGTTGATGTTGTCGGATCTAGATTCTCTTTTTTCGGTGAAATCAGTTATTGTTTCGTGACTTTCTGGTATCGCTGCCAGTTTGAACGGTTGATATGTATGGGGAACAGTGAACGTAAGGCTATTGTCGTCAGACAGTTCAGAGCATGTGTCTTCGAAATCGTCCTCCTCCATTTTTGCTTCTGCCTCGCCATCGTCGCTAAATGTGTCGTGGAATTTAATGCTTTGGTCCAAGTTGTCCAAGGCTTCGAGTTCTTCATGAGTAAGAGATGGAAGAACACTTGTCTTAGATTCGAAATTACTCATGGCTTTAATCACTTCTTTCTAAAAAGAAGCCTTACAGTTTTTGAATCCAGAGGCACTAGAAATTAAAAAAAGAGCTTTCCATTTGACTGAGCAGAAGTCGATGGTTTTTACATAACATCTTAACTGACTTTTTTCCTTATTAAGATGCCAATTAGATATCTAGATAATGACGTCGGAAATGAAGTCAGGAGTTCTATCCTATTCCGTGGTTTCCCAGTAATACGAAACACATTCAGGAGTTGCTAATGCTCACAAACTGTCAGTAAAGTGTACACTTCTATGATGAAAACTTCACTCGGCTCAACAAGACATGACAGGGTCCGAGTGACGAATTGAATAGCGGACAAGAGGTGGCCAGACCAGCATGACATCCGATTTGAATAAAACAATAAAATTAATAATAAATTCCTTTTATTTTCAAATGCTTTGTCAGACTCGAATTTAGCTGATTTATTGTGGATGTTGATGGACTGAGTGTTGTTTAGACATAATCTCCTTCCATCAAGCTGCATTTGTCATACAGGGAAGTGCTATTGTAATGCCCTTAGGTTCCGTGGAAAACCAGACACACAAATCAAAAACAATTTATTTTGTTCCGCCAGACTAAATAGTATCGAAGGCATCGCTTAATTCGTAAATGCAATGGGCAAATTCTTCTTGAAATGCCACCGGTAGAAAATGCACACAGATTTCCCAAAACCGGATTTTCAACCTCGAAAAACATTGAGGTCACTCTCCTACCTTTTCCATGACACTCAAAATTTCAAAGTCAGCTTTTTTTTTCTCGCTTTCTTTCTCAGTTTTACTCAAGAAGAATCTATTATTACTAACAAGATTAGCACTATAACATCAGAGCAAAGCAGTTTCAAAAACAGAAATACATTCAGTACTAATTTTAATCCAAAGATGTCATCTTGACTACGTCTAGCCAAGAATCTTATACCATATGGTCGTCTGAGTGCTTTCCATAATACAACATTTATTCCCATCTATATTTACGATAAGTATGTCATACCTCGGCTTGACACTTCTTTACAAATTAATAAACTGACTGAATGCTTTGCTCTTGACAACCCAATTAGCCGCTAAGTCTATTTATAGCGACGTTGCTGTTTTGATGAAATAAATTTATCTTTGGTTCTGAAATTAAATTCGTTTCACTTCTAGCTCGTCAGTTGGATTCTTGTTTCTACCTTCTAAACTGAGTTTTTAGTAAAAGATTTGATATTTAATTCCAGAAATTAAAGTGCTTAGCAAAGTGGTAATCCTCTAGTCTATTATTTGCAGTCTTAAGAAGAAGGCCCGAGACAGGCTTAACTGACATGTCTTTGATCTTTTTCCTGAAACACCTTTCCAAAAATGTACTAGCATAAAGATTTTCACGCTGGATTTCCACTTGTTAAGAGAAAGAATTTTTATACGCTAGGAATTCTAAGCCGGTACACTTCATATTTAATTCCAAATCCATCTTTCCAGTAAAGATGTAAGTAGTGTAGTGCGACAAACCGAAAGAACGTGTTAGCTATGGTGTCACACACTTTAAATTTAAATTGCCGTCTGAATTGGAATTGTATATCGGTGAATCAAAGGGACGTCTTCTGCCCCTCTTATAGATCTTTGCTTTTTTGAGCAGCTTACAAATTTTTGCAGAAGAGTACAATTTAAATCTTTAGCTAAAAGATCGTATTTTACCTTCATAACATCTTTGAAAACTTAATGAGGAATGTCATCAGACACTTCTGCCTTAAAAAATTCATGTATTCGTTAGTTTAGTTTGATTGGGAAAGGATAATTTTTATTTCCACTTTCATTTACAATTAAAGACCACAATTTTACACTTAGATTCAAATGAGTAGTTATTGCGGTGTCTGACCAAGTTCTTCTAAAACCAACTAGATCTTTCTGTTTCTCCGTGAGCATGGAAGGTGGTAGAAATTCCTGAGCAAATGTTTGCATAAGACCCTTTTATTTTTCACAAACTTATTTTCTCATTCAACTGAGTACTTTACAATTAAATTATTTGTAACATTTATATTAATGATACATTTTCAAGCATTGCCATTAAAGAAATAACTGAAGAAATTATAATTTTGTAATGAAGTCCTGTCTAAAATGGAAAAACATTTCGCCCAAAGTAATAGGGCCCATTACTTGCCGAATTTGCTACTAAACGAGAAAGGCGTCATATGAATTAAATGTCATGTATTTCTAGTTCTTTTTGCTGGTATAGTATAGAGTCGTTTTCCTCGGTAACGCACCCACAACTGGAAAGAGTGGCTTAGCAGGGAATAAACGCGACTTCTTCTTTACTAGGCTTTTGAATTTATCTAAAGAGCATAAGGCTTCCCTGACCATAGTCAATAGAGGACACTATGCCCTGACAAACAACTACACAACGGTCCAACGATACTAGTCTCAACTCAGCTTGTAGCAAAAAGGCGCAAAAAGGGCTTTCAAATGGGAATAGGTTGGAGAGCATTATAGTTTGATCAAATTAGGTTCAATAACTTTGGTTGGATTTTCTACTGAAGACTAAACGTAAACTTTTGTCATTGTAATTTTATACTTTTCTCACGATAATGATCCCCACAACAATTCCGGAAACTACTTCGGTGATCCCTTCCCTTTTTTCATTTTCTCGTTTTTATTTATTTATCTTATCTCTTAACGCATGCCATTATGGCAATTCACTTGTCAGAAAAGCATCATCCACTCTTAAAATTCTTGCATGGTGCAAGCTAGATATTTTATATCGTAATGACTAAGAATATAAAATCCTAGTTAACCCGGGGGTTAACTGGGTTTTATTTGCAAATCCTTTTTAAAAGGGCAAATTAATTTAACTCTGCACCTAGTGTTATTTTGACCACAACAAATGTTGGGTTTGTAATGTCATTCACAATCCATTACCTTTGAACAACAACTATGTCAAAAAAAGATTTATCTCCATAGAATAAAAAAAAATGCCAAACAAACTCACTTTGATGTTAAGGAATTACATGCAATCAAAAGATTAGGATTGTAAATGAAGCTAAATCATGTTACGTTATGGTGTAGTGCAATTTCATTGGTTTTCAATATACTCTGTTAAGTAGTATATACTTAAATGAGACTAAATATAAAGGATCCTTAAGCCTGAGAATAGCATTGCATAACACCTCATTCTACAACAACCTCATCACTATGTAATTTTACCATGGTCTTTTAAACGTATTTTGGACAGTAATAGAATTAATGTTATCTGATCTTGTATTCAGTATAAAATGTGAGCAATGCTCTCTTTTCTACCTTCTAACAATAAAATAGTCCATTGGGGGATGGCATTCAGGCAGAATGACTAGAAGAGACTTGCTGATATTCAAAGGGGTGCATACATGAATCAATGGTAGTATATTATTGTGAAGGTTTAAATTTTAGAAAATTAGATTTAAACTTATTATTTATCAGAGTTGAGAGGAGACAAAAATTTGACCGGGGGGGAACAAAAAAATGTTACCCAAAAAATTCAGAGTAATAAGAGATAGGTCCAATATATTCCTTTGTAAATAAAGGTGACCACAATTGTTTAGAACTACATTTTAATGTAGTATTTAAAAATATGTGTATGAAGGTTGTCAGTCATCCAGTTGACAAAATAGGATACCAAGTTAAATCTCATACTGGATTAAGTTAGCAATGAAGCTATGCTGTGTGATGAACTATACACCCCATGCAGAAAGAGGTCAGTAAGGTGTCAGCCAACCCCTTATTGACACCTTACCGAACACTTCCTGTTTGGTGGGTTTAATTCACAATAGCCCTGCACCCTTATGTCACAATTTTGGTCTCACTTTATTTTTCAATCACTAAAAACCTCCTCTAAAATTTATAATATATTCATCTATTTTACATTTCTCACATTTCTCTCTTTTCAGAATCTTGTTTCCTTTTCCACCTTAAAAAACTTGGCACTGGTATTTTTATACTTTGAATTCTTTCCAACAATGTTGGCTGTGACCATATTCCTCTGTGCTTTCTATGTGCATAGGCCTCTGCCGTGAACAGTCTTGAAAATAATTTCTTATATGTTTCATTGTGTTCCAAAGACTTGTCATAATTTCCAGTTACTGCAATTCCTTGTTTTACAAGTTCTTCATTGATACAAATGCTTCTACAAAAATATCCCTGAAAATATTAAAATATATAATTTACAGATGTAGGTAATATGATTATTTGAATTAAGTAAAAGCCTTGGTTTTCAGATGTAGCAATCACCAAGTAACAGGCATACATTGTAATTCCTCAAAAGAATTTAAATCTTGCACACACAATGCAGACTACTTCTACTAGTCTATATTATGATGGTGCACTGGCAGCACAATATTTATCACTTTCTTAAACTCTTAGGTAAAGGGGAATTTACTGCCAGAAAATATCAATACTTTCCAGGGCTACTACCTATGAATACATGAGCAAATATGAAGTTACATCCATTCATCTGTTGTAGCACCAGGCACCACTAACTATTAGTAAGCTAATTTCCAGTATACTCTGCATCAACTTACTTTCTTTTTGTGGATAATACTTGATATTTGAGAATCTTGGTTGATTTTAATAGGAAGAAATTTAATGTGGGAATCAAGAAGGTTACTATTCAGCCATGTGTTACTTCCATCTTTGAATTCCACACCAGCAAGAGCCAATGAAAGTAGATTATTTGATGATGCTGAATAAAAACATGCCTAGATTAATTTTTGTAAACATTGTCTATTATCTTGACATGTGTATAGACTTCAGAATGTGTGGTTTCAGAATTTATCATCTCAAACAGGTTTGAGATGAATCATGAGTCCTAAATTTCTCATTATTCCAAATTTCCTTTCTCACATTTCTTTGTCTTTTATCTCATCACCCTCTTTTTCTATAACCAAACGTTCATGCCACAGACCAGATAATCCATCATATCCAGGCAAAATATAGTGAACCCGCAATCTAATCAATATAATTCAATAATTTCTAATATTAAATTTACCATTGCTCTCTTTATGACTTCTAAATTTTGATGTTGTGATTAACGGTATGTGAAGCACTTCTACTGTGTTGTTATCTGATACAGCTTTGACCTGACCTCTGAGAGAAATCCCTTTCTGTATAAACTCTTTAGGTATATCACTGGCATTTTGGAACCAACTGAACTATGACAAGGAATTAAAGGAAAGTTATGCACCTATCAGTGTTTGGGGTGAAGGAAGGGTGACATAGGATCTTGCCCTTTGGGTCAGGCATTCGACAAGTACAATCTCCCCCAGAGGAGGGGAATTTGACACTCGACAGAATGAGAAAGCCTGGGAGGGAGGGGAAATTTGACCTTAGTTAGTGAGTCTTAGGGGTAGTGAAATTGACTCTGAAATCTTCAAAAATGTCAATAGACCATTTCACAGATCCCGCAGCTCAACCTCAGCCTTGACAGCGTGTAATTATTCTTTAGAATTTCACTACAGTCTGCAGCAATGAAAGTAATTCACACATAAATGAACAATAGAAACACTTAGAAAATTCACAAGTTGTATTCAATTTCTAAAGAATATATTACACACAGTCGAGGCTGAGGTTGAGCTGCGGGATCTATGAAATGGTCTATAATTCCCTCTGAGTCTGTCCCACCCCCCCAGCCTGGCACTAAACAATGATAGGTGTATTACGAAAAAGATATCATTTATGGCTGTCATACAAGTGAGGCTATTTGGTTAATACAATGCTTATTGTTTGATAGTTTTTGCATCTCAGTATCTGGCCTTCCTGGCATCCCATTCTTAGCCTTGGAGGTAATATAACAAGCTTAGAGCAAGGGCTATAAATGTCAGTCCATAATGCACCTCTCCCCCAATAAAATGCTTGACATACCACGTATGTCCTCTTTACTATGATTAGAATACCAGTTCCCGCAAGTAACAATGTACCTGTCTGAAAAAAAAAAAAAGACATCAAATTTATGCTTTAATTTTTCAATTTTAAAATAAGCACCACTTCCTTTCTCTTCACCTCCACCGTTACCTGACCCCTCCCCTCTCCTCGCTGAGGAAGGCTAAAGCACATGAATAACAAACTTTCCAGGCAATCATTTACACCTATTTTCATAATTACATGACCTAGACCATTCCAGACATCTGGGATTTTGGTTTCCGTCAATCAAAATAATTACTAACTCAGACTGTTGAAACTTTGATCGACGGAAGCCAAAAACCCAGACTTTTGCAGTCGCCGCTCAGTGTCTGGGTCGCGTAATTTTGAAAATAGGTGTAATTCTTATCAAATATTCACTGAAAAACTATACGTACACTAATGCTTTGGGCTTCCTGTGGTAGAGGAATGTTAATTAATTTTGTTGCAATAACAAAGAAACTGCCCTACCCTAAAAGCTCGCAGATGATTGTCAATAAAGTTAGACGTCTTAGTAACTACATCATCTTCGTCTGTCTTTCCTTTTCTGCTTCCAAAAATGAAATCCATAACCTTTAAGATCCATTCCATGTTTATTGTTTGTCACCTTCACATTTCAACTAAACCTCCCAGAAATCATTGCGAGGACTAAACCTTTCCCGCACTCTGTTCGGAAATGTCCGTCATGGGTTCGTGACAGTTTTCTAAGAAATAAAACGTGTGAAATACAACACCTTTTTGTTAACATAAGAAAGGAAACTGTTCAAGTAGCTATTAAGAGGGCTAAAATTTAGAAAAATTGTAAATCTAATGTTGGAAAGGCGAGAATTTGAAAATTCTAAAAACCATGTACGTCGGTCGTCCGTCGGATATTCCGATTTCTTCCATATTTGGTAGTAGTTTCAAGGTTCGCGCTGCCTCGAACCATGTGACCTTACGTCGGTTGCACGTTCGTTCAGACGAAAGTTCAAAATGGCGTCCAAGGCGAACGGAACCAAAGAAGAGTATGGAAAAGTCGTTATTTCCCTTGAAAACTGCCTTCTACCAAGCGAAAAACTTATCGAAACGCCGTCTATGAAGGACGGCCTAAGTAAGGAAGTTGAAACAAGCATAAGAATCGTTGGCTGTGAGTTTATACAAGCCGCAGGAATCTTGTTAAAGTTGCCCCAGGTAATGAAATTATCCAGTACTGAACCTCAGATTTTTCGCTTTATTTTAACACTTGCTGACTTAAATTCTTCTTTGAAAACCTTCAGGTAGCAATGGCTACTGGACAAGTTATATTTCAGCGTTTTTTCTATTCTAAATCATTCGTAAAGCACGACGCAGAGGTAGGTTGAAGTTCAAAATTTTGTTCAAATTTTTACTTCGAGTTTTATGCTGTAAAGTTTTCGCTTCCGCTTGAAATTTTGGAGTAGAAAAAGCGATAAAGGGCTGCATTCTCGTCCGAAATATATTCCTCGTACACCCTCAGCAATGGATGTTGTAATGTGTTTTTGTATTTATGATACAGTTTTACGAAAACACAGTTTTTCTCTATTTTGTCCTGCCCTCATTGCGCAAAATATCCCACAAGGTAATCCTTTGCACGCTTGAAGAAAGGCTCGGGATTAGAATATATATTTTAGATCAACTCAGCTGAAGAACTTTTGAATTACCTTTAACTTTTGATAGAATTGTAAAAGTAATGCTTGAATCATTGAATATAAAACTTTGGCTTGATAAATTTTTTTACGCAGTGTCTCTGTGTCCGACAGTCGGACGGGGTCACAAAATAACTCCGTGTCCGACAGTCAAAATATTTTTGAAAATATTATAAAATCCACAGAATCTCTTACATTGTAAC
>WUAP02092110.1:0-16856 GCA_015163945.2 Stichodactyla helianthus
CCAATGAAACACGAGTTGAACATCACTAGTGTTTGAAATATTTTCCTGTGTTCTTAATTTGCATCTGAATACATACGCCTTACTTACTTACGCTTGACTCCTATAAGTATCTTGAAATACTAAGTTTAATAGTGACACTTAGAAATATTGTCTCTAAAAACTTATTATGAACTAAATTTGTTTTTTAGTACATTAAAAAGTGTCTTAAAGAGTTTTGTAACCTTATCGAGAATCGAACCACGAGCCTCAGCTTTTCCAACCCCTCGACTTACCACTACACTACAAGCCATTTCGTTTGTGAGGAATGAGTTTTTAAAAGTTTTATAGTCTAATGTTTTATTCTTTATACATCAATTGACAATCAGGTTTTGTCCAGTAAACAATGAAAATACAATAAATCATGAGTCTATTCTTGATATTGTTTCATTTGGAGTAGTCCATAATCTCCAGAGACTTTTCTTTTTTGTATTTGATTAATTCGTTTGAGAAGTAATTCCAAAACTCGTGCTTCATGTTTCATTAGGGTTTCCAAACACTCGAAAACAATAAAAGCACTCGGCCTACGGCCTCATGCTTTCAAATGTTTTCTCGTGTTTGGAACCCTAATGAAACACTCGCACTCGTTTTTGAAATATTACTTCTAAAATATACTAGATACTACACGCATTCTGATTGGCTGAGAGGTGTGCTTGTATGAGAGTATCTAAACACAGTTTGGCTTAAGTTATTTTGTAAAAGCAATAGAAAACTTTTTTCCTGTGATTGCATAGCCTGATATAAAGACTTGAGGGTTGGGAGAATTCAAGACTGTTATGCGAACCCTCGGCTTTGTCTCGGGTTTGCATAACTGTCTCGAATTCTCCCAACCCCACTCGTGTTTACATCAGGCTATGCAAACACAGAAAAAGTTTTCTATTGCTTAAATTATTACGCTCTAGATAGTTTACAATTGTTTCATGGATATATGGCTTGCACTCTAATATATGGATTACATCATCAATTTGTAACTGACACATTTAACCCCCCCACCATCCAGCATTCACCTTGATTGTTTTCAATAAAAGTTAATACGTATGCTAACTTTTTATGGCACATTTTTCTAACAAAAAATTCTCCAATACTTAGAATTACATGTACATGAAATGTTATTTTTGCAGGGAAGAAAGTGTGAAGAAATACACAGGAAAAAATGACCCAATTGAAGTGATGGGTGCACTAAGAAAAGACAAAGATCATTTCAAGGGTTGATTCAAGTCAGTAGCAAGTTAAGTGGTGAAAAAAGATAGTATGTTGCAGTGGTCAAATAGTGAGAAAAAGTAAATTTTAGCAAGTTTTTTAGGAAGAGTCAGAGTGCTTCTCTTAACTCTGCAGATGCAAATCCATTACAGAAATGTAGAAGAAAATAATCAAGACAATTTTGGTGAGTCAGACATTTAAGATTATGTGTGAAGGTATGAAATCTTAGTGGTAGTCCTGAACTGGTTGGACTAAAACTTAAAGCAGTGCAAAAAAAATTTAGCTTGTCAAATTATTTAATGCTATAAAATTAAAATGCTTTACAAAAGATAATTAACATGTAGTTAGACTTAGTTAATGATTAACTTGTTTACTAGTTTGTATATTTTTATTGTGATTACAGACTACATAATGTATGTACTACTCCAACTTGACAATTTACTGACAAGAATTCATACAACTACCAACTTTAGAATCATTCAGCACTCCTGGATTGAGTAGGAATCCCACTAGCCTTTATGCATTTAATTTCTTCACTAAGCTCTAATTGCTAAGCAAGCAGTTATTGAACAATTTACTTGTCACTATGACACTCGCAGTAGTACTTGCAATTTTATTTTTGATTAATAGATTAATGAAGAAAACTTTTGTGGTGACTGCCAGACCTGCTATTGTGGAGGTATCGGTATTGTACAACCTGGGTCTTAGCCCAACACTCCCCACCCCACACTGGGCCAACAATATTGAATCTCTTTTGGAACTAGGAACTTAGATTTTTTACAAAGAAATTTACACTTTATGACTAAATTTCCTAAAGATACTATTTTGAAGTACTATATTATGCATTTATTTCATCATTGTTAACTATATTTTCATCAATATTGAAATAATTAAAATAAAATTGATGAGAATGCTTACCAAATTATTCTTACAATATTACAAAAATCAATCAATCAATTTATAGTGGTGTAGAGTGATTTTACTTAACCTGTGCAATAGTTGTCACAGTCTAATAAAGTTAGTACACACTTATTCCATTACTTTCTTTTGTATCTGTCTATGAAATCCTATAAACTATTAGTTTCTGTTTCATGGGTTAAGTAAAACCACTCTACTTCATAAAATATTTTAAATCTACCTCAACTAGAAGTAGAAGATTATTTTGTACAATTATATATGTTCTCAGTTTCATCTCAGGTAAGTTTTGGATGGATTTAAATTAAGGTAATTTAATAAAACTTATATAATACTATAGTTAGATAATTTGGGCTGTTTAAAAGTGTTTAAATGTCATCAGTTAATAGTTTTATAATTGATGAATTGCCTTTTAAACTAATATCAAATACTAACCACTTGTTCAAATTCACATGTTGAAATATAGCACCTTGTCCTATTCTATATCTTTTGAAATCATTAACAGTTTTTATTAAGCTCTCCTGAAGTTATGACAATTATACTGTTTGATCAGCATAGGTAAGGCTGCATTCATAATGTATGACAGAGGGGGGGCAGGTGAAATTTTTTTTCAGTAAGAAAATTTTAAGACCCCCCTTGTAATAAGAAAAAGAATCATGTATCCCCCCTGGCTAAGCTTTAAGAGCATTATCAAAAATTTTGCCTCCTTCCTCTCAATGTCAAAAAAAAATTTGAAATCCCCCCATTAACTGATAAGAAAATTTTCAGATCCCCCCCTGAATTTCACCCCCCCCAGCCATACATTATGAACGGAGCCTAATCACATAGAGCTGTGTAAAATTAAGGATTAATTTCATGAGTGTTTTCAAAGTTTTGGCAATTGCCTGTGTTGAAGATACATGTGAAATTAATCCTTGGTTTATGAGGAATCATGCAACTTGTTTATAAAATAAGGGGGCCAAATTAAACAATAAAAAACTTAAAGTAATACAGCCCTCAATTTAAAAAAAGCCCTCATTGATTGAACAATCAGAATCAAGTAATTTGGTACCCTATGTTATTTAACTATATATTTATAATGTAATAATATTTATCATTTAAATCTCCTAAATTATTGGTTCTTGGGAGGGTTTCTTCAGGTGGTCTGCCTTGTATGGGGTCCTCGACTCTCTTGTAAGCTATCCTTATGGCTCTGTTTATCTTTTTTCTTTTCTTACTCTCTCACTATTTCTTCCTTTCTCTCTCTTCTCTTTCTCACTCTCTGCTTTCTTTTTCTTTTCTTTAACTTATGTTATGTTCCTATTTTTATTATAAATTATTGTAAGTACTTTTTGCCATTAAATCATAAAAAATAAATAAATAAATAAAAACTATAGATGTTTAAAATACCAGGTTTCACCACATTTACTGTAAAAGGATCATATTACATGGCATATTAGCCATACAGTTCTTATACATTTTAATATGCATGGCATGAAATTAATGGCATATGTTGAAGCAATCATGGCGTGCAAGATAGACATAGATCGCCTAAACTAAAATTTACAAATACAAAGTTTTTATGTACATAGCCTGATACTTCCCTGTGCCATTTCTTCTACTTTTTAACCATCTGATAAGCATAAAATTGCTGCCTAATCAACTTGGATTTCTCCATCGCAAAAGCCAGATGTTAAGAATGTACAGTATGGTCTTTGTTTTTTAAAAAAATTAACATCTCACAGTTTAACCAAAGAATTTTGATGCTTGATAACGACCTGACAATATTTATTGGGTTTTCTGATCAGGTAAAATTTACAAATGTTTCTTCTTATCTTGGCGACAATAAGAAATTGAATTTAGAGGTGCATTTGTGATCATACACACACAGATAGTGGCATGATTTTGAAATTTTCTAATTTTCACTCATAGAATATATTTCAAGTTAATGGCACACAATTAAAAACTCACTCAAAATTTAATAGGTTTAGGTCTGAATTGCAATTACTCCAAATCATAATTGTCCCACAGTTTACATGGTTTGGTTAACCAGTTTAATAATTTTGTGATAATTAACTGAACTGTCTGCTTATTGACCACTTTCTCCCAGAAATCAAAAGTGGTACCTGTGTTCTCTTATTAAAAGTCAGCCATATACTAGATTCCAGTATAAAAACCTTAAACTTTGATGCAGTGTTGGCCTAGCTTTATGGCAGCAATTCTTTTTACATAATGTCCCCACAATTAGTAAAAAAGGCAGAAAACATGTCAATCTTATCAAGATAATATATTACTACTCATACCACCTTGCAATTCCCTGTTGATCTACATACATTTATTTAGCTCACTCAAAATTCAAGTGGCTTTTCTGACATAAAAAATATAAGAAAAGATAATATACTTTATCTATACAACAGCACAGATGACAATGCTTAAAAGCTCACACTATAGTAAGAGGACAGTTTGTCATGACCACTACATTACATTTCACCTTGTACAATAAAATGGTTTCTGAGTAATAAGAATTGATTTTTAAGAGGTCAACAGAAATCGAGATTCCGTGGAATGCCCTTGGGGTATATATTTTGGCTCTCCCCTTTTTCATTCCAGTACCTTGACATATATATATATATATAGCAGTATTTCCACTCTTATAAAGCTATCTTTAAGTATAAGGTGTTTTTGACACACTACTACAACTAGTATAATGATAGTTTCATGCAATGTTTGAGGAACAAAAACAACAATATTAATCTGAATGGTATGTGACATGCAGAAAAAATGTTTTAGACTGTCATCGTTAAAGAATACTGAAAGCCACTGAGATAAAACAATTAATTTCAATGTTTATGAAAACATACACAATTAAATTGACTTATAATTCTAGAACACTGGAATTTTTTTAAAAATCAAGGATTAAGTAAAGGGATTATTAACAACATTGATAAAATTTGCAGAAACTATTATTTGTAATGAAATTTACTAAATTAATCAGTTTCATTGCTGGCATGTTTATTGTTTCCTAATCAAAAGGTCCAAAATAAGGGGTGTCTTAAATCCATCTTAATAATCATAGATATTGATAATAAAGTTCATTGTCCTAGTGAAGCAGAACCATAGCTTGGCCATACACACCAGTCCAAGTTCTACATACCCATAAGCTTTAATATGGATACAGTCTGTGTATCAAAACAACCTTGAATCCAGATAATACTTGAGTGTAGTGTTTGGTGTTATTCTGCATTCCTGTGTTGAAGGACAAGTGACTAGGGCCCCTCTCATTTTTCAATTTCGATGCCACTTGGTCAACTTTTTGATGAGGTTCCAGCATCATGTTAGTCAAATGTAGCTCTCTTGGTGGTGTAAGGCAGCGGCACACCAGAAGGTGCAGCAATTTGAAGGGCATGTTCTTCTGACACCAAACATTCATATGTACACTATTCCAAATTGTTGAAGTTAATTATTGTAAGTTCTGCAGGACAGGGGTTTGTCCCACTAATTATACCAGTACAATGCCAAAACTGAGTTCACTCTTTGGTTGCATTTTGAAAATAGATGATATTTCTTCTAATAGCATTTCTCTTTGGGTACCGTATTGATTATTGCAACATTAATGCCTTCAAATTTTCTTGTAGGATAGTATCTTTTACAGCATGGAACACAAACTTGATATTTTCTGTGTCTACGGCAGTGGTGAAGTGGTGGAAAAGTGCTTTAGACCTCTCTCTTCTCTTGCTGTCAAACATTTGTAAAATAAAGTTCTGCACATCTTCCAGCTTATGAGGGCTACCTTGGAATGCTGGGAAAAAGTCCTTGATGCTTGTATGTTTGACTTTTTCTGTCAGAAGATCTGTTTTATTAAGGAACAGGATAATGGAGACATTGGCAAAAAATTTGTTGTTGACAATTGTCTCAAATATGTTACAGGACTCAACTAGGCGATTCGTTGTCCTATCTTCCATTAAGACTTGGTCATAGGCACTGGATGAGACAAGGAAGACGATAGATGTCACTTCATCAAAGCACTGAAACCACTTGGCTCTTTGAGATCTCTGGCCTCCAACATCAACCATTTTGAATGGGATTCCTTTGATGATGAACTCATGTTCAACGATTCCCTTGGTTGCCTTTCTTGAATGCAGCATATCCTGTTTGGTTGGGATATAATCCTGGAAAAATCAAAATTAAACAAAGTCTTTGATTAATAGAGCTTTTTAGTGAGACATTTGAAACCCAAATTTTCTTCATACTGGAAATTGTTGTACGGAATTCTGACTACTACACATAGCTAGAGTATACATGTAGATATTGTAGATAACATTTTTAGATTTATTTTGGCAGATGTTGTGAGAATATTGTATATGGCCGTTTGAGTGTAGCATGTCTTGTGAGGAAAGCTGAACCCAAATTTTTCTTCATACCAGAAATTGCTATACAGAATTATTATTACTGCACATAAAGGACACATCGTGGAGGACATTTTCAGTGGTGGATCCAGAGGGGGTTCCATGGAACCCCCCTTGAGGATTTGATTTTTTTTAGATAATAGAAATATCGTCAAACAAAGACTAGACAACAGGCTATACACAGTTGGGAAGTTTAAGAAACGGAACCCCCCTTTGTAAAATCCTGGATCCGCCACTCATTTTTGGAATTATTTTGTCAGATGTTGAGTATACAGAGGCAGATCCAGGAATTGGAGAAAGAGAGCCAGGAAAACTGATTTGCAATTATTGTACATGGAGGATAGATATAGCTGGTTACGTTTGACACTTGAGGAAATCTGAATACCAGAAATTGTAGTACAGAATTATGATTATTGTACATGAACAATACATTGAGGACAACACCTCTGGCTTTATTTCAGCATATTGTGAGTATATGTACAACGTAACACTGGTAAAGAACAGTTTTATAATCCTTCCTTCTCACAACGCAACTTGTGTGAAGCCAAACAGATCATAACAATTAAAAACAGGGCAGCATGGTCACAGAATACTCAAAATAACCAAGCAGAAGATATAACCTTTGTTTTAAGAAATCCTGGAAATAGGCAGACTTTTGGTTCAAATGAGCAAATGAAATGGCTGTCACATCTCCCAAAGTGACAACCAAACCATTAACTTCTGAAGGCCAGCCATAAAAGCCACAAGTTTATCAATACTTAGAGGAAAGTCAATGTCAATGTCCACTGTCTCAGAAAGAGTTATTGTAATTTTCATTTTCAAACAGAATTCTTGACCATGTCACAGCACATCCATTCATTAAGTTTCACTTATGCAAGAGATATCTGTTCTACATGCTTGTCAAGTCAGTGCTTCAAATTCCCTATCTGTAAATCATAATTGATAACAGCTGTCAAAATAATCACAGGGACCAGGGGCAGATCCATGATTTTTTTGGGGGGAGGGGGGGCAGGGGAGGGAGCTGCACCTCCAGGGTTTTTTGAGGGGCCAATATTTATGTTCAGGAGTCAAGCACCAAAAGTAAATAATATTAAATCCATAATAGACTGTAAAAAGCTCATATCAGGGGCACACCCCTGCACCCCTCCCCTAGATCTGGCTCTTGGGAGTAAAATCCCTTCTTGTCCAATCAGAATCAGGGACCTTGGAAAAGACACAATTTTTATATGGTGTCATGATGTGTAAAATCTATATCATGTTATATTAAAGTCTACCATAAATCAAACTAAGGACTGATCTTACTCAAATATAATTGTTTGAAAGCACCATGAATTCCAATTCAACTAAAACTATCAAGTAAACAATGAAGTAAATAAATCAAGAAAACCTATGAATCTATATACTCACAAAAAAATAATTGATTCCAATTAAAAACTCCCAAAAAAGTGAGCTGCATTAATTGAATTATTAATAACTTTATAGTTTTTCTTACTCAATTGAAGGACCAATGTCTGAAACGTCAGTGAAGTTTAGTATAATCTTCTACATGTTGTTCAACATTCATTATATCTATGAACTATTAATAGTTTTTATTTTGAATTTTTTAAGCCAACAAATCCTTGGCAATCAATTTACTAAATTAAAGCAAATCATGAACTCTGCACATTATGCTAGCAAGACATTGCCACTTAATTTGATTGAGATGACTCAAAGTAAAAAAAATTAATAAAGAATGATTGTGAAATTAATTAAATCCCACTGAGCTTGTTTGAGCATACAGACACATTGTATGTATCCTGTCATACTTTTTTATATTGATAAAAAAAGACGACTGGAGTGTCATTTCCACAAACAATTAAAAATAGAGAATGACAAAATGAATGAGGGAAGATTGGTTCCTCTCAAGATCACAAAAGAAGCTGTTCTTCTTTTAATCAACTGAATATAGCTTTCTGAAATCTATACATGTACATTATATATATATACATCATACATTTTCTAAGATTCATGCCACTTTTTTAATGCTGTTCTTCAGTTAATTCTCTTCTTCATCTACCATTACAATTTTTCAATTCATCTACCATTATTTTTTGCAATGTCCTCCATAAAACAAGGAATCTTTCCTTCAATTAGCTAAACAAGATATTTGTAACAGAATCACTCAATGCAAAGAATTTTTTTCAATAGTACAACAAAACTGAAGCAAGTTCCCAATGGATGGCAAAGGACATGACATTACACTATAATATTGGACTAATGTACAGGTATTCCACAGAGCTCAGCATGTTCTCTTTTGTATTTTTGTAAGCATTGATGACCTCACAGCATTCACCATAATGAACTCTGCATAGGGTTTAAAATCACATGGCCATGCACTAAATTTGTGACAGCTGATTCAAAGATAACTCCATATAACTTGGTGTTTCAGCTACCAAATTTATAGTCCCAACTTCTTTCACTATATCATAATTCACTGGTTTCTTATTCTCAACTTTGAGGGGCACTTTGCATGAAGAAAATAGCTTGTTATTGCTCACTACACATGAAAACTATTGTGTTCCTACAAAATCCCCTCAAATTTCATTCAAATGAGCTAAAACAAATGCTTTATGAGGAGTGGCAAGCAAAGTATAAGTTCACTCTGAAACATGAACATTTACTGGTAATACCATGTGTATATATTCTAATTATGGGCTTGCCTATTGCTTTAGAGTATGCTAATACTGAACAAATGTTTTTAGGAATTTCAAAACAAAATACACAGAAATCAAGGACTT
The DNA here is from genome assembly GCA_015163945.2 of Stichodactyla helianthus. Taxonomy (NCBI): domain Eukaryota; kingdom Metazoa; phylum Cnidaria; class Anthozoa; order Actiniaria; family Stichodactylidae; genus Stichodactyla; species Stichodactyla helianthus. The sequence continues at coordinate 9,314 of WUAP02092110.1, forward strand.
GGATATTGATAGCTCATGATTTCTCTCCCTTTGAAAATACTCACACACTGGTGAACTGATCAAAGAAATCTAGCTTAGAGTATTGTCTACAATCTGAAGAGCTGCATGGACTGTCATTTGTATGTTAAGGTCAGATAGGGTTACCGTGTAAAAAAGGTTTTCAGTATTTATCTCCATAGTACAGAACATCTCCACATTGTCTTTCATACATTAGAAATTTAGCATTCTTATCTGGACAACCAGTCACAGGGGAGCAACAGATAGCCAAGTTGACAATAATACGCCAATGACAAGCTCATTCAGAGTTAATAAGGTGTATAAGTATTGAAATATCTGATCTGAGTATTAAATGAGCTTAATTTTTTGTCTGTTCAATTCATAGACATTTGTTATGCAATCTCAATGAATGCTTATACACAGTAAAAAGTTAACATCAAGGAAATGCATGAGAGCATTCAAGCAAAGTATAAAACAGCTATCAATCTATTGTCTGGCTACAAGGAATTCCAACCTTGTAAAAAAAACGTTTTTACTTGTAAATTTTAGGAGGAATTCCTTTAAAAATTCCAATGCATTTTATGGCTATAGCTTGTGTAACAAAAGGGCGTTGGTACATGGCAAACATTAAAAAAAACATATTTCTTCCAAGAGAAAGCTATGCCATCACTAGGTCACAAGGGGTCTAGACGGTAAAATCAAATCTATCTCGAAGAATTGAATATACAAATCGCTGAGTGGCTCTGAGATATGGTATGTATTAAGCTTAAAATTAAATCAATCCAAGTAGCTTATTCGTATTTAATTTTATTTTTGACTAAACGATTTCTATAGAGTTTGACAAATATTATTTGAGGATTCCACTGCACGTTGGAATGTAGGAATGGCTTCGACACCATAGCATTAGGTAGCACTGCATTTGAAAATTTAATATTAGTCTGAAGTTAAGTATACGGTGTAGGAAAGGAGGATGTGCAAAGAGTTGGGCGTGAAATACGATGAAGAACATTCTACGACAAACAAACACGGTCCTTGTTCTCTGAAACTTAACGGGCGGGCCAAAAATTTAAAGGCGATGTAGAGAGACAAGGCAAAGCTGGATTGCGGTAGATAAAGCTACATTTTTCTGTCTTCTTGTACTTACAGCCGAAAGTCAAGATTTAAGGATATGGATCTGGCCAGTAGGGCAAGGTAGCTCCTAACATCGAGTTGAAGTAATTTGTTTATAAATGATCCCTTTTTGCACTCTCTAATATTGATACAGGACTAATCAGTCGGTATATGGCAACATTTTTCACAGCCTGGCTTATTTAATCAGGTTGATTGTACATTTTCTATCTTGAACTGGAAATCGAGTAAAAATCTCCGAGAAATGAGAAACAATCTCCAGCCATCAGGCCACCGATTTATCATGATTATGAACTTTGGAATAAAGGAATCAGAATCGCATTCGTTCGAACACCAAAGAGTCTGTCCAAAGAACATACATTGATCAGCCTTCGATCGCACAACACGAGGAATAAACAGACTGAAGAGCTGGTCTCAAAATGGGCACATCGCAGCAACGCGAAATTGCTGAGTAACTATTAAATATATTTCAAATATCGAACAATCTGCATCATTAAGATGAAATTTCCACTCCTGTGCATTCTAAAGCAATTTCCAACGTTAGAATCGAGTGAAATTTATTCACTCCTCGAGGAAATAGACTTCGCACGTACAGTATGTTTACTATCACCCACTCAAAGAACAAAGACCCAAACATCACTCTTATTTTCCCTCATTATGGACACAAATACAATTAATTTTCAACGTAAGAGAAAGATTACTTACCGGCCTACATATCCGATCAAGATTATCCAGAAAATATCTTGTCGAATCGCCCTGCGAAACAAGAACGCATCTTTTACATTTCATGAAATTTCTAATGTTACTTGAGCCAAACCAAGGCAGACTCCTTTCAAAACAAACACTAAATTATACATTCATGAACTTTTCTATTCTAAAAAATTCAACTAATAGGTTGGGTATCGACATAAAAGCCTTTTAATGAAGAGAGAAATCACAGCGTTAAATGCGATGAAGTTCATAGCAAGCGAAAATCTCTCGCAGAGACGAAGAAAGACAGTTGGTCATTTGGCAGTAAAAAAAAAGGTCAACGACAGCCGTTCCCCATTTTATGGTCCATTTTATAGTTCAATGTCTAAGCATATGCACAGGCTACATCGAGTTAAGAGAATCGAATAATAAAATATATTTAATAAGCGGGTAAAGCAAGGTCTATGGACTGCGACAGAGGAAAAACTCGGGCCGATTGTCGACATCGTCTCGCCCTAAACCACTTGGCAATAGGAGAGCAGCTCTTTCGCTTTTTCTGCTCCGAGGTGTAAACACAACCACGATCGAAGTTAGAGGGAGATAGCATACCTAAGAGCTACTTAGTCAAGAGTGTAAGTTAACACTTCTATCTAACTTGCATATGACAATATAATAGCAAAAGAACCTCACCAGTTGGAATTCACGTCTGCGTTCAAATGCATCCCGAATCCCTGAATCTGACCATAATCGGGTCACACTTTCAGAATAATCTAAGAACAACTCTGTATCAATCCGTGGTGGCGCTTGAAATGTTAAAATTTTTTCGGCATCCATTTCGTTTCGTGGATCATCCCAATCTATCCTTAGCTTTCTACGAGCGTCTGCCAAAACCTTCATTCCCTTTAGAATGTTGCTATAGACTATGGGTTTGAATTCGTTGAGATCCTCTGCACTAAAATCCTTGCCATAAATGATCCGCATTTGCTTGAGAAATGTACTCTTGCCGCTCTCCCCAGCGCCGAGCAGCAATATTTTAACCTGGCGACGTAGCTGTGCCTTCTCTTGAGCTAACTGTTTATCTATTTTCTTCGATCGGGTCTTCTGATCGGCCTCTTCTGGAGTCAAACAACAGCCTTCGAACACCATGGTGGAAGACACGACAAACGAACTTCAACTCGGTCGCTTCTTCCACACCCACTGACTTGCACAGATCAAGCGACGACCTTAGGAGAATCGAGATCTTGATCAGCGGCACGACCTCTCAATGGAATACGAACTATTTCTTGAGACCGGAACAGTTCATGTTTTTCTTGTCATAGTAATAAGGCCGATTGAAAGCGCTAAAACAAAGGAAAACACGGCATATATTTGATGGCTCGTAACCGAAAATTAAATAAAATGTTGATAAATCTACCACTGATATTACAGCAATAGGCTGGGTACTGAAAATTCGCGCTACTGGGAAAGTTTGGTACGGATTATGTTTAACCTTTTAAAAAACATGGTAGGCATTTTTCAGCTCAAACGCAATCATATTTAACTACAATAAAAACAAACTTAGAGTCTATTGAATTATTGATGTAATCAAGGTACAAGAAATCTTGACGTAGGCTCGTATGAAAGGCAAAATTTCATTGTCAGTAAAAGAGTTAAAAAAACGCATAATGGTGGTGAACCACTGCAATCATTTCTACAGGAAAATGTCTCGATTAAATTGCAATGTCAAGTAAGGACTGTAAAAACATTGATTTAAACTTAATTCGCGAGCTTTGACTTCATTTAATTACCGCAAAGTCCGACCAAATCGACTAAAGTAATTAATATAACTGTTTTTCGATTAAAAATATAAGTTGACTTCTAAATAAAAAAATCTACGATATTGCACAGAAATAGAAATATTTATCAGGACCAGGAGGAGATTAGGAATGGTATAATGCTGTTACTCGCATAATATTACGTTTGTTCTTGGTCGAGTTAATAACCCCTTTGAATGACGTCATTAATGACGTCATGTCCAATTAGTTGATGTTATGTTTCGAAATGAGAGTGGTAAATTAGAAGTTACTTTTCTTTTTCATTTCTTTGTAGATTCCATTTTTCGACGGTTCGTTTTTGATTGACCCAACTTTATACAAAAATAAAAATAAATTGGTTCTGCATATGTGATGCTATTATTCTGGTGGTGACAAAAGAGCGGCATGTTCTTCAAATTTCTTCTCGCTATATATAGAACTCATAGACGTAAGAGTAGGTGGCTGTGGGAGGATTAGCCGGCTTAAAAATACAATCGATTATGGAGATTGATCCAAGTAAATGAAACTGAACTCTTTTAATTAATTATGGTCAACAGTGAAGTGCTCAGGTAGTCGCTGATGATACAAGGGACGATCAAGTCAGTTCACCTTTGGGTGTTCTCCAGCGTTTCTTTCTCTCGACTCCAACAAGGCACATATACCTTTCTATTCCTTTTCATTATCCCATTGGGACAGCATTTCATTTTTGCACCTCCAGATAAAATTTTCTGCATATTTTCTTCAACACTTTTCCCACATGTTGCCAAAACGGTCAAAAATTTAGAAAAGTCATGGCCAAATTCTTGAAAGACCACCCAGTATTTAAACATTTCCTTTCGGCTCATTACATTACTTTCATACCTATAAGATGTTTTCAGCGTCGTGACACCAAAGAGTTTCAGCAATTGTTTTTGTTTTTCAGTAGCCTGTATCGCCATGATTTCTATTTCATTTCGATACTTCCCCATCCCCCCAACCCCCGGATTTCCCAGGGTCCTTAGCAGGGAGTGGCTAAGTGAGGAAAGGGAGTTTTTATCTGTCTCCCTTTCTTTCAGTGCGCTTGCTTAATATTCTTGTCTACACTTTTTATCCTAATGATCGATAATGATGTTCATTAAGATTATTGATATGATTTATTCAAATTCCCCTTCTGCTCTGATATACCATGTTAAATATTACGGCTCACATTAAAACTTATTGATTTTTATCATTTCATATGTTTCCGAGTTTAGGAGTCTGTTGTTTTATCTTTTTTGATTTTCTGGCACGTCTCCTATTTGTCTCTTAATTCATCTGTTGAATATTTATTTTATTGTCTTAAAAAAAACTCAGTAGTACCTCTGCTTCGTACATAGCTAGACTGCATTCATTATGTATGGCTGGGGGAGGCAGGTAAAATTCGGGGGAGATCTGAAAATTTTCTTTTTTTTTTGGACACTTGAGGGGGGATGCAAAATTTTATTAAAGCCTACCCTGGGGCGATGCATGATTTTTTTCTTATTACAAGGGGGATCTTAAAATTTTCCTAGTATAAGATACAAGATACAAGATATTTTATTGTCTCATTGTAAATACTATTTACATTAGAGTTTTGCACAATAAAATTATGATATTATATGTTTTCAGATTACATTTCTCATATTCACCTGCCCCCACAGCCATACATGCATATGATGAATGCCGCCATAGTCTTCTAACTCGTCATTTTATCATGAACGCATTCTCCTGTCATATCGAACTTACGAGCGCTCCCAGTCATTCCAATAAATCTTATTTTATTACATGTTACTAAATGTAATAATATAATAGTGTGCTCTATGTGCGCCTAAAGGGCTAGTGTTCAGTGATAGTTTTAATAGATGACTCACGGAAGAGTCAAAATTTCCGTTTTGAGTTGTATTTTTGATTGAGTTTATGAAAACCGCGTTACCGTTTATTTACAAAAATATTTTTCATTTTCCCAATTTGTGTTGAAAAGGGTGTAATCTTTCCCTTGTTTAGGCATAGACGAAGTGGCGAGGTGAGAAGATTGAGTTGTCCGTTTTCCCGCCTTTTTCCCGTTGTTCATTGCGAGCTGAGAAAAACGTGTCGAGAGGCATTCTGGGTTTTGAAATTCGAAAGATCGAGCAAGTTTTGCGGCTAAATCGTTGAAAAAATACTGTTTGAAAGGCCAAAGCCGCAAAAGAAAATATGGGGAAATAAAAACCCGAAAAGTATATATTATGCATAACGTCTGTACTGCTTTTTTTTTTTTTTTTTTTTTTTTTAAGTAGCGAAAACTGTCATGATCAAACTGATTTTTCTTCAAATTAATCTTTTTTAAAAAATCATTTTTAATTTACGGAAGTGATATTGGTGCGCGAAAGAGTTAATTAATCTCATCAATTTCTCGAGCTGAGATATTTGATTATCTGAGAATTAATTCAATATGCTGAGCAAACACCGAAAGAAAAAATTGCTGATACTATCGTATCTGTTTTGATACGTTTACAAATGATTTCTTCAGCACCTTCAACGGTTTAAGGGAATCGTTAGTAGAACAAAATGAGCGACGAAAAATATTCTTTGATTTATCCTTAGTGTTGAATTCTGGACACCGTACCTAGGCGATCTACCACTGAGAATATTTGTGCCCTGAAAATGTAATCTGTCGATGACATTTGTGCCCAGCACTAAGAACAATTCCACAGATACCCCAGTATACTATGCTACCAGGGTCTTGTTGTATTGTTTTAAGTATATTTTTAAAAGAAAGCCGTAAAATCAAAATAATTTATTTATAAAAACAAATAGTTTTGTCTTTTACTTTCACTGACAAATGCCGTTCCGATGAAATACGTCTAATAAATTTATCTATTGTGTCGCCAGGCTAGACTGTGGGGAGCATGTCACTAAATCTGACCATCAAATTTTGTCTTCCTTGAATACAAAGGCAGTATTTGAATCGACTGCATCCGTTATTAGTGTATACAAATTACCAGGGTAATCAAATATATATATATGTGTTTGCCTTTAAAATTGCTTTTTTCATTACGTATACCATAGACGTAGGGGATCATTAACTAAACTCACGGGGGAAAAATAGTTTTATCAAGTCGCTTTATTAAATATGCAAATATATGATTGTTGTACGTCCCTCTAGATCTTGTCTAGAACTAAATTTAAAAGAGAGGATGAACGAAATGGCAGAAAATGAGACTGAAGTCATAAGCCCTTTCATAGTCCTGCCCACCTGTCAGGGATGGGTCGTTTCCACTATCTTTGAGCACGTTGCTAGACAACGATTTAAAGCTTTTGTACAACCTTCAACTGAGAGAGGCTAAAGAATACTGAGCTCTAGAAATTGGTGTCAACATTTCCAGATCAAATTAATCGGTCCAAAAACGGAGTTGAAATAATCATGAATGCTATTGCCGAGTGTCAATTAACGAGTCACCTCGACTAGACACTTTAATTAGCTAGTGCAACAGTTCTGGCTGGTTTGTACATGGCACGCAATGTCATCGTTACCCTCGGTACCTCATAATAACTGATTGAGGCCCACAGAGCACCACTTCATGCACCATATGACAGCACCGAAGGCACAATGTCTTGCACCGGACATTAGAACAACAACAACGATAAAATTAATGCAGAATTTTCAAATATTGAGCCTAATTCTGCAATATTTTCATCGAAAAATGCATGACTGCGTGCATCATGGTCATTTGAAGTCGAAGCCATGTATCAGTGAGCACTATAGCACGATTTTATTGACAAAATCTAGAATCGTAATTAGAGACCGGTCAGTCTTTGGTGGTGGTGTTGGGGGGGGGGGGGGGGGTGGGGGGGTGGAGAAATTTGGGCAAACATGGGGAATAAAGTTAGTCCTGTCAAAAGTTGTCGTTGTGCACGTGAAAACTCAAACATTCACGCCTATAAATGATGCCGCCGAC
>WUAP02092221.1:0-33130 GCA_015163945.2 Stichodactyla helianthus
TATATTTCCCATGATCCTCCACGGTCCTAGCTTTGTAGGTTTTTGGTGACTAACTTTCTTGAAATAAGTATATACTAGTAACCATACATACATAACTATACTCTCTTAAGGTAATACTCTGGCTGAGCTACAGTGACTGAATTTAAAAACTATTATGGACTTTAACGATTTTGCTTTACCTGATTATCCCCGATGTTTTATCATTGCAGTGAGATTGTACAACAGATTTTTGCAAGAATGTAAAATTGCTTTCATCCAGTTTGCAACCTGTAACGTTTATTCAAAGATCCGAACTTAGATGTTTTAAAAAATGAGCAGAACGGAATTAAAGATGGAAACTGACATAAATGGGACATTAGAAAACTGGATAAATATTTAAAAACAAGATGAATGACGACTTGGACATATTCAACTCTCTGCCATTACAACAAAGATACGAAAGGGAAGATATCAATCATTACAAAAGTCAGCTAAGAAATGCTCAAGACACAAATAACAAGATACAAGAGAAAAAGGCATACAGAGCCTTGGGAGCTGCGTTTTGGGACTCTGGTGAGTACAAATTTGCAATTGAGTATTTTGGAAAGTTTCAATCCGCGGTCAGGGAAAAAGGTGATAACAAGAAAAGTGAAGGAAATGCCAGTTGGAATTTGGGGCTTGCCTATCAATCACTGAAGCAATATGAAGCTGCCGTTAGTTGTTACGAGGAGGTTCTAAGCATTGCAAGGGAGATAGGAGAAAAGAAAATCGAGGAAAAACTATACAATAAGTTGGGAAACGCTTATCTTTTAGCTGGGAAATACAAGAAGGCCCTTCAGTTCTTCCAGCTCTCTCTTGGTGTTCTCAAACGAAAGGGAGACATGTGCTTGCAGGATGAAGTTCAAGTTTGTTCGGGATTGGGAACTGCGTACCAGATGTTAGGAAAGTACGAAGACGCCATTAAATTTCACAGTGAGAGCCAGCATATTGCGTCTAAGCTGCGCGATAAAGACGCCGAAGCATTGGCATACAAGAACTTGGGCAAGGCTTATTTGTCATTAGAGAATTATCAAGAAGCGTTAAAAAAATACAGGAATTGTATGAACATCAGAAAATCGTTGCGTGATTCTATAGAGTGTGATACTCTTGTTTGCTTGGGGAATGTCTATCATTTGATTGGCAGGTATAAAGAGGCCAGAGGGAGTCATGAAAAGGCCCTGGAAACAGCTAGAAACCTGACGGAGAGGGACGATAAGTTAGAGGGACGTGCATATTTTGGCCTCGGAGACGCCAATTATTCACTAGGGAATTACGACGAGGCAATTGAAAATTATGGACATTCTCTGGAGATTGCTCAACGACTAGGGGATCAAAGCGATGAAGGACATGCTTACCATAAATTGGGGGACGTGTATCAGTCATTGTGCGAGTGTGATGTCGCTATTAGTCATTACATACAGTCCCTAATCTTTGCAGAGAAGATGGAAGACAAAAAGAGCGAAGGCGATGTGCATGGTAAGCTAGGGGAAGTCTACCGTTCGCAAGAAAATTACGAGAAAGCAATTGAACATAGTGAAAAGTATCTGAAGGCTGCTAAGGAATTAAAGGATAGGAAGGCCGAGGGAAAGGCAAATGCAGCCTTAGGAGCCGCGTACCATTCAATAAAAGAATACAATAAGGCTAAAAAATGTTATGAAAAATGCTTAAGAATTGGATACCAATTTGGAGATGATAAAAGCCAGGACGATGCTAATGATAACCTAGGAACTGTTTTTCGGTCGTGTGGCCAATACCGCGAAGCCATTACATACCATGAAAAGTCCCTAGAAATTGCTTCCAAGGCGAAGGACTTAAAGGGCAAGGCACGTGCATATCTGTGTTTAGGAGCTAACAATCTATCTCTAAATAAGTACAAAGAGGCCACTCAATTCTATGGAAAAGCGCTAGTCGTCTGTACCAAGATAGGGGACAAAGAGAACGAGAGGAAAGCAAACGAAAAACTGGGCGTCCTCTGTCAGTTAACTGCCAAATATCGAGATGCCATTAAACATTTTCAAAAAGCATTAAATGCGAATGACCCAAATAACCAAGAGGAGGAAAGAGAATTGAATGAAAACTTGGGAGTCGCTTATCAGTCATTACATAAATACGACCGCGCCATTAAGTGTCACAGCAAGAGCCTTAGTATTGCAAAAGAAATGTTAGATAAAAATTCAGAGGCGTGGGCAAATGGCAACCTGGGAAAAACCTACCTGTCCTCAGGAAACTATATAGCGGCACTGAAGTATTTTGAGGAGAATCTGAGGATCGTCAAACAAATGGATAGTACTCCTGAAGTCAATGGAGACGTACATGCAAACTTGGGCAAGGTTTATCATCTGTTAGGCGAGTACAAGACTGCCAGTTGTCACTTTAAGAACTACCTGGAAATTGCAAAAGAAATGGGAGACGTAAAGATGCAGTATAATGCGCATGACAAGTTAGGACAAGTCTATCAGTCATTAGGAAGATTTGACGACAGTGTTTCCCACTTTGAGAAAGGACTCAAAATGGCACCCAAAGTGGGTGATAAACGTTTAAAGGGAACTTCCTATGGAAATCTGGGCAAGTGTTATTACTGCTTTGGAAAATATGAAATGGCGACCGACTGTCATAAGAAACAGCTTGAAATATCTTTTGCAATGCGAGACAAAATCTTGGAAGCAGATGCCTATGTCAGCTGTGGAAATGCTTACCTAGCTTTGAATAATGTTCCTAGTGCAAAGGAATGTCTTTTGAAATTTAAAAAACTTAACGACGGTTTTAAGGATAATGAGATGAAAGAAATGGTACAGAATTATACCAATGTGGGTGTAGCTTACCGAAAGGTCGCTCTCTTTTGCAAGGAACATCCTGAAATTGAAGTTAACTACCACGAGTACATGGTTTTGTCGGTCCGTTTTCTTGAGAAGAGCTTGCATCTTTCGGAGAATCAAATCAATCATTTGAAAGATCGATACCAATTTAAAATATCCATTGTGGACACGTTCATCGAAACATACAAACAGCTAACATTATCGTATATTCATACGAGAAAAGTAAAAGAAGCTCTTCTTGTTTCTGACAGTGGGCGGGCACGCGCACTGAATGACCTTTTGATCACAAGGTATGGTTTAGCAAGACAAGCTGACAATAATAGGTGTTTACATCCTGGCTTTCGCAGTATTGCAAAGCTCTTAAAGAAAAGTAAATTTTCCTTGTTGTTTTATGCACTTACCCAGGACAGCCTTATAACTATTAGTCTGTTGCCAAACCAAGAGGAACCAACTTGCTGTTTACAGAAAGATCCCTTCGGGAAGACGGACGCAGAAAGCCAGATTCAGAAGGGCATTGATGAAATTATAAACCAGGCGCACGATGAAATGGGAATTAAAAGAGCTACCTGTGAAGACAGTTTGTTTCATGAACGCACAACTGAAACCTTGAAAGATAGCGGTGTAAGTGAGAACAGTAAAGGAAGTGTGACTTGGACGAACCCAGTCGAAACCACAACAGATTTGGTAGTAACGACACAGCCGGTACGGAAAGTAACACAGAAATCTGCCAAATCTGCCAAATCAAGTAAAAGTGCACTCGAGATACTGCATGAAAGATTGGTGGTTCCATTGCAAAGCCAAATATTACAACGTGTCCTGGAAGAGGTTGTCATAATTCCAGATGGCCCACTGAACAGGGTTCCCTTTGCTGCTCTGATGGACCAATCTGGTACCTACCTGTCAGAAACTAAACGAATTCGACTGCTCCCATCATTGACAACATTAAAGATTTTACAAGATTGTCTAAAGGACTATCATTGTACGACAGGAGCACTGGTCATTGGAAATCCCAAAACAGGAGAAATAAAATACAGAGGAAGGGTAGGGTCATTTGATAATTTGAAATATGCAACGGAAGAAGCTAAAAGTATCAGTGGATTACTGGGTGTCTCGGCGTTAGTAGAAGATGAAGCAACGAAGGACGTGATCATGCAGAAGTTTCAAGAGAAAGTGGCTGTTATACATATCGCGGGACACGGAAACAATGAAGGAGAAATCGTAATGGCTCCGCCGGTTTCAGCCAAGGAAAAAGGTACCCCCGAAGAAAAAGATTACATATTAACGATGAAAGAAGTGCAAGACATTGATATTCGAGCCCAGTTAGTCGTTCTAAGCTGCTGCAGTACTGGAGATGGAGAAATCAGGTCAGAAGGTGTCATTGGAATGAGCCGAGCCTTTCTTGCTGCAGGAGCTCGTGCAGTTGTAGCTACGTTGTGGAGTACTTATGAATACTCCAGTCTCGTTTTTATGAAAAAATTTTATTTGCACTTAAAGAACGGAGAAAGTGCAAGTACCAGTTTGCACAAAGCAATGAAAGATCTGAGAAGGGAAGAAGACTATTGCGAACCTAAGTACTGGGCTCCTTACTTTCTTATGGGAGACGACGTCACAATTAGAATGAATAATTTATAAGCAATAATTATAAGCAATAATTTATCCCTTTTATCAGTCGTAACCAAAATCCATAGCTATCTCATTGAAGGAGTCAAGTGACATTCTACTTTAGAAATCTTGTTATCCCTTGCCTCCACTGGCCTAAATCTCTAACGTCTTTGTGTGATATTCACCTTACAAGGTGTAGTGTAGTGCAGTGGATGATTTGATTTCTTTTAATAATAATACATGCAAAAATTTCTCACTCCTGATTGGCTAAGAACAGTGCAATTTATTTGAAATCCCAGTGCAAAATTTTGAAATCCCAGTGCAAAAAATTGAAATCCTTCTCTGTGATTGACCAAAAGTACAAAAGAAAATGAAACTAGCCAATCAGATATAAGCAGTTTCCATAGAAACAGATTGCGCGGAAAATCCAAAATGTTGCTTTGGTTAAATCCAATATGGCGGGGTTTTTTAGTAAACAAAGATTTGGAAATGTCAGTGAAAATGATATAGAGCAACTACGACAACATTCTAAAAACAAAAACACGTTAAAAAGCACGACACAGTGGTACAATGTGTTCAATTCCTGGAAAGATGCAAGAGGAATTGATGGTAAAATAGAAGAAATGAAGCCAGAGGAACTCAACAAAATCCTCGAAAGCTTTTACGCTGAAGTGAAAAACAAAGACGGAGATGACTATGAACCGGATAGTCTTCGAGTAATGCAGACCGTCTCGTCGGCTATGAGCTCTTGTACGACGAGATTGAGTGGAATAATTGTTAAGTGTATACCAACTTAACAACCTTGTAAGATTGAGCAATTCTATTGGCTCGCTGTCTAGGAATATTGAGACCATATCTACTTCCTAAGCTCGGGATATAGCTTCTCTCAAAATAAACTTATATACTCAACGTCGTCTTGGTAAATATTCTACCGCTATTCACCTCCATTTCAGAGAATAAATGTTAAGTGGAGTTTGCATTGAAAAGCGCATTAGACCACATTCACATGAATATTGCTATATCAGTTAATTATTAAATTATTATTGATATTAATTATTATTATAGATAAAAGATTTAAATAGCATACTTTTAATGCTTGATTCTCTTTCTCCATTCTACCGTGTATAGTAAGAAATAAATGAAAAATAATACAGTCAATAGTGCTTAATTTCTCTCCTCTTTCTTTCCCTCTCTTCGTCAGTCTTCTTTTCTTAGCAGTAACATCGTGCTAGCATTTAGTCTATATTCGAGCTCACCTTGAGTTGATTAATCAAGGCTTTTCTGTTCATATCTGCGGTCAATGAAACACAAGTTTACAGTTTAGAACTTAACAGATAGTCACATGACTTCACGGACGTGACGCTCGTCTGGTTTAGTAAAATGAAATCATCTGATCGTTTTTGCTCTGCCATGTTTGCTGTCTAAATCTAAACTGATCAACCAATCCAATCCTCTGCTTTTATTTTGTCACTAATTCGAATAATGACGTCATAATGAAAACGGGGAATGTACTAAGAACAAAAGACGAAAAACATGGGAATTCAATGAACTGCGATACTCGGTTTTGGCTGGTCATTCTGTCAGTAGTGAATACTCTACATTAAGCACTGTGTTGAAATGAAATTTCTTCTAAAGCGCAATTTTAAAAGCAGTTGTCTTCCCATAATTCTTTGCTGTTATTACCGGAGCTCGCGCACATTTTGATTGTTTTAACGCATTAGATTCTGGATCGAATCGAAAGATTTTTTTACGGAAATAAAAAACCAATTTCTCCACCTAAAACTTATCCTCCTTCTGCAAACAATTATGATGGCTAAAAACTAGATCAAACGCCTGTATAAGTAGATTATCGAAATAGGTTTTACAGTCACCAAGCCCTGAATATTTCAGAAATGTTTCTACTTGCTTTTTAGCCAATCAGAAATTGCTTTTTAACCACCAAGATAACGACAACGTTTCTGATTGGCCGAGAAACATTCCTGGCATATTTGTAGTGCCCACAGTTTTTCGATTCACATTGTACAATTCCTTGGAATAAGTTTTAACCTTTGAAGTACGCGTACGTTGTTGCTGTTATACGTGATCTAGTTTGAAACAACACATTGTAAAGTGGACTGAAGAAGTTTACTTTAAAAGAAACCGAGATAGAAAACTGAGTCGTTGTGATAAGTGCGTGAAAGATGTAAGTGAAGCATAGCATAAAAATGATTAGTTAGTTTTAACCTAGTTTTCTATTTCCTTGACGTCACATAAGAGCGCGCGCTCAAGTTGATAGATGCTAAATAATTACATAGTTGCTGATCAGAGGTTGCTGATTATTATTAGTGATACAGGAAAAATAAAGGGGGGAGGAGGGGATGTGGAAGTGTGCATGTTCTGTAAAAAAATCCCTTCCATGGTTCATTGATTCCACTATGGATTATTTGCTCCTCAATCGTTGGGATCATGTAGTAGCCAAAGGGAATTGTTAGAGAGGGAGCAAGAGAGAGAGAGAGATACACAGATGGAAAAAGACAGACATCGACACTCACAGTTAGCCTGAAAATTGGTTCTTTAATTACTAAGTAAAAGTGAAACAATTTTTCATCTCTAATAAAGGTTACATAAGTTATCAATAAGTTCTTTTCCTCCCGCTAAAACCAAACATTAACTTCAACTCCCCTTACAAATCTTCATAAATTTTCCATTCAAATTTCACAGGTCCGAAGCCACCAGTACGTGTGGTCCAGTTTCAACCAGATTAGTTTAAGAAACAAAAAGGTTTAAGTGAGAGTTAAATACCGAGAACGGAGGCAATAAGCAATATACAAGCTTAGGCTTAATGTCGACGTTCGAGGTATTTAAGTGCCTTATTTCATACTTGAGAACCTTAGTTTTCACAACACGGCAATTCTCGAGAGAAAACAGTGTAATAATATTTACATATTCATACATTAATTGTCTTTTTCAGCAATAAGAGCATCCGTAGATGATAATTACGTCACAGTGAATGCTTTGACTCATCGCACATGGAGAAGGGGATGCAAAGAGATCATCTGATGACTCTTGGGCTTGCAAACTTTCGAGCCGGGAGGGCGGGGTTGACAATAAGCCCAGGTCTCACCAATAGACTGCTAAATAAGTGGTCTTTGGCTGGGACGTGCTTCGCAATCCTGCCTCGGATACGTTGAGTTTGTAATGAACTCCTCATTACAAATTCAAGGTATGTATTCAGTTATTGACCCGGGATGCATCTAGTTACATCCCTCATTAACGTATTCATCGGGATGTATCAGTGACTGAATAACAAAGAAAACCGTATCAAGTATGAAATAATGTCTGTTTTCAGGAATAACTAGTTTTAATATTTTTCCAGATTTTGAAAACCGGACCGCTCAGGGCTATTGCCCTGATTCATAGATTCTAATTTCAACAACATTAAAATAAAATAAACAAATCCTATGTTAGTTAATCAAGTATTTCTGGCTGAGACTTGAGTTTGTCAATAGTCTCTTGTGGAAGACAGTACACTGGGTTAATTTCTTTCACTTCATCAGATCCCATTAGGGATAATCCAGCCAGCCCAAACAGAGTATGGTATGGGTCAACCTAGAAAAAAGTCATATTATAAAATGAGGATTTAAAATAATTTTATTTTGATCTCTGTTTGTGCGATGGTTCTGTGGTCACACACAATAGCAGATTTAGGGGAGGGTGTCAGGAGTGTACACCCCTTTAAGGTCAGTAAAGTACTCTTCTGAACAGTCCCCTATTATGTGCTCTTTTCACTTGCAAAATACTATAAATAGTGCAGGTACATCCCCTCCCTTAGAAAAAATTCTTCTCCAGACATACCAAGCATTGGGTCAAGGCTGAGAGGTACAAACTTGAATATTCTAGTAAAATTCACCGATCCCGGCTGTGCTTGAGTGACCACTCAAACAATGGGTAGTTTTCCCAATGGAATTCAGAATGTCTGACCAACAAACTTGGATTCATAAGAAATTGTAGTACTTCTTGATATTTTTCTTAATGTATCTTTAGACTGCATTCATTTAAAGAAAGACATGTAAAAATTTCAGCAATCGGTGTCTTTCCTACGCTGTATATTGAAAAAAAACTTTAGCTTGTCCGACATAGCAACAGTAACTAGGGAGCTAAAACAATGGATGCCAGATTGGTGAATTGTATTGCAGTATTGAATGGATACTGTGTGCTACGTCATAGCATACTGTACCATAATGTTCATGTTCATCACTACCAAACATTTCCCACTGTCGCAGATGAAAACCAACTACAATTTATTCTGTATTGACGTACCATATCTCCAGGTCTATCAGCAAAACCACCAGTTTCATTATCTTGACAAGCCAAAATGTAAGTTATTAGTTTTTCCTGAAAATCATAAAAATCAAAAATTTATTATTGGAGTATAAATTTTTCAATAAAAAATCTGTGTGTACTATAAAACTCCATCTAACTGATGCATGTACACTACAGCTCTTCCCAAAAACATGTGACAATGTTGCTTATAATGACCATGCCCAATTGAGTATGTCCATATATAATACATGTACCTCTTGTCAACCATACACAAGGGCTGCACTGTAAAGATGTGATTACACGATGAAATTTTCTCTGCAACTTGTCTCGCAACAGCGTTGCAACACAAGTTGCACAAGTGTATACATGGTGCAATGCTGACGCAATTGTTGCCAAAAGTAGAAACAATTTCTACTCTTTGCAACGATTGCTACTCTTTGCAACAATTGGTGCAACTTGTCTCGCAACATTTTTCAAACTGCGCTGTAAGTGTTACATGGTGCAATGCCCAGTGCCCTTGCAAGACAAGTTGCAGAGAAAATTACACTGTGTAATCATGCCTTAAGTTATGGACAATTTTTTTCCCACTGCCTTATGGCCCAAATGTGTAGTATGCAAGCCATAAAAAAGTGTGAAAAAGGAGGTTTCATAATTTATGTAAAGACTGAGCAAGCGAGGTTAATAACATGTTTACGAAAATAAGGTTGGTGATCTGTTTCATAAATTATGGACCACAAATTGGCCAATAAGAGCATGTGAACCATTTGTCTGTCAATACTGTCATCATTATTACCTTGTCAATCCAGTGCACTTTACCAATTATTTTTAAAGAAGCTAAAACCCACCAGGAATAACAGACATCAGGAAGCTTTTCAGGTCGACCTTTGAAAATTAAGCACACACAAATTGATCTGATGTATAAATTTACCAATGAAAATAAGGAAAATACAAATTACATACCATTTAGGCCTCCTGAGGGAAGTTGTCTTTCACAAAGCCACCAGCCTAACATGTCGATGTTAACATGGTGTAGTGCATTTGCAATAGACAAAGCTCCAAGGCAGCAATAGATCTGTAGACAGAATAAACAAGGGACATTAAGCAAAAGATAAGAGGGTCCACAATTAGTATGGTGGTATGTGGGATCTAAATTATTTTGGTGAGCTGAATTTGGGGGATGCAAACTAAAAACAGCAGAAAAATAACAGAAATTAAGGTGGGATTGGAATTACTTGAAAAAAATGGATGGGATTACAGGATTTTCTCAAAAAACATTGTCAGCATGGTAATATTGGACCTATTGTGGACCCTGCTCCAAATGACATACATGTACAGGTATTGTAAGGATTCAAAATTGACAGTTTATCACTAATTTTGACCTCTAAAATAACCCTTCCAAGAATAGCTATTACAGCTGCATGCAAATGACATGCAAACGAGCCTTCATGCATTGTATTGACCCGATAGCCTCGCTTGAATGATTCTTAAAACAAAAGAATATCGCATTGTGGGCTCAGCTGTTATAACAGCTATTGAACATGAAATTGATAAAAAGCAATTTGAGAGAGAATTTGGTTTTAAAAGATAATTGCAGATCTGTGGATTTGGACATACCTGGCCTGCGTGAGATTCAGACCCTGGGCGACACCCAAACCCTCCATCAAAATTCATACAAGATACAACATATTCTACTGCTTTGTCAACATTTATGGCATCTAGATGATCCTAAGAAAATTCAGAGAAACGTTTTAAAATAAATTTAGTTAAATCTGTGACAACCAACAAATACCCATTGAGCTAGCTAACACAAAGATGCTTTTAACAATTTGTAATTAAGTCATTACGTTTACTACTTACTAAAATTTGTAAACAAGCTATTGCACAAAAGGAAAATCTCGTATCAATTTCACCTAAGAAAGAGGGAAAACTTTCAATTAGTGACAATGATCAATAGAGCTTCTTTTTTTGAAGGCTTGGGCCTCATTATTAAATAGACAAATTGACATACAATTATTTAAAAAAATAATAATTTCTTTTTAATAATAGAACTCATCAGTGGCATTTGCACAACACTTGGAGAAGATTTTCTTTCACTTATTTTCAATTGGAATTTAGAATGCTGATTTTTGCAGAGGGAGGAAAACAGGAGAACCCAGAGAGAAAAAAAACCCTCAAAGCACAGGAGAGAACCAATAACAACTCTAACCACAAGTGACAGCGAGTGTATTAAACCCAAGAGGTGAGTGCTCTCACTATTACACCACCTGACTGCTTCCCTATATTCCCTCTAATGTTTCTGATGTTGACTAAACTGGTAGAAAATGTTCAAACAATTTTTTTCCCCAGAACTTAGCTTTTTATAACTCAACAAAATTTTTAGAGTATTGTCACATTCCCTATAATAGTCCTATATATTACGGTACTTTATTAAAATAGATGGGATTTTCAAGCTCTTTTCATTCACCTACATGTAAACGCTACAAATATGTAATAACAATTTACCCCACTTATCACCAAAAAAAGACCCATCAGACTGCTGTAACTTTGCCACATATTCTACAATTTTCTTTACATCGACTGTATCCAAGGCATCATAAAGGACTAATATCTGTGGAAAATTCAAAATAGTAGGAAATCTGACTTGGAGTGATAATAAAATAAATTAAATTAAATTAATAAATAAATTGGAATTACTGCAATTTGCAAAATCATGCGAACTCAGACATCCAAACACTCAACTGGTTTTTGCCGATTTAGCTTCCGTCAATCAAAATTAAAAATCAAAAATATGAAAGCTAACCAAATATCAAAATCATATTTAGCTGCTTCTATAAATCGTCTAAAGATTGTTTTCAGTCATTTGGTGGGTTTTTAGGGATATTTACGAGTAGTTTTCTGTTTTTTTGTTTGAAGTGGGTGGAACCGAAAAACCAAATTCCAACGGACTGTTTGAAGGTCAGAGTTCGCATGATTTTGAAAATTGCAGTAATTAATGTAAGGAAAAATTCAGAATATTTTGTATTCATTCAGAAATTAAACTTCCAGAAAAACGGTTTTCGTACTGCCATTATATGGTGAATCGTTGAAGAAATTTTTGTTGTTAATTCCTATTGGAGATTTTTCTATTTTTCTATTTTATTTTTATATGACAATGTTCTAAGTTGTAGTTAGGTATAAAACAAAATTAAAGAGAAAAAGCTGAGAAAGCCATGGTTCACCCACCCCTTGGAAATTTCAATTTTTCTTTAATGTGCACACACAATAAGGGTTTTCCTCTGGGAGCAGGCTCAAGGGTCATTTTGCTCTTTTGTGTGTACCAAAGATTTCAAAGTCTAAAATGGCTAAATGCCAGTGAGCATGACCACACCATGCAGCAAGCTCCTGCTGCATGCTCTCTCATATGTACTACACTAGTTGTGCAAAATGACCTGGGAGCTGCCCCTGGAGCAAAACCCTTAGTGTGCATGGACCTTTATGGGAGTATGGGGAGGGAAGGTCCCAAAAGAGTGGTTAATGATGCACCATTTAGGTAAATTCAGCATGTTTCAAATACTCTTACCTGAACAGCACTCAGTGTATAAAGCAGGTGTGGGTCATGATTTAAACTTGCACTAAATCCTCCATTTTCATGGTGACAAGACTTGATAAATTCTATTACCTCCTCACGGTTCATTTTATCTAGTCTGTCCATTAGTGCCATGGCTGTCAAACCCCAGTAAATTCCACTCAGTCTCAGATATTCTGTCATACAATAGTCCTAAAAATGCATATAATCTATTCAGTACACAGGAGAGAGATACAGTAGCGATGAGCAAGTTAATCAGCCTGAACAGTGAATGTAGTCCTCCAGTTCAAAATTATGTCTTATGTTGTAGTATCACGATATTGATTATACTCAAATAGTCTTAGTGACAGTACCAGTGAGATCAAGAAAACAGTACTGATACAGAGTGTACAGGTACAAAAAGCCCTTTCCAAGATAAAAATACAGAGTGCATTGTCATCTAGCTTGGGTACTACATCGATATGAGGCATAACTAATAGATGTACTAATTGCTATGTATCTTGGAAAAGGCTGGCCTATAGTGATATACATTTGTATCAGGGATAGCAGAAATAGAGGGGCTTCTTTGGAGAGTGCTCAAATGTTAAGGTGCACACTCTTTACATAGCCTACAAAAAACTGGGAAATGCCAATTGCAGATATTTATGTAATCTGTTCCAAAACATTTCTAGCATTCATAGTTATGATCTTTGTGGTTGTGGATTTACTAAGCTACCCCCACTTCCAGAATACACCTTATTCATTGTTTCCACAGATCACATGTCATTCATTTGGGGTTTTTTACCTTTGTTTAATGGTAATGCTTGGAAAGACACATTAATACATGTATGAATGAAATACCTTCCTATTCCTTTTGGTCAAATCTTCAAAATATAATGCATAATTAGTGATTACAGTAATGTATAGTACAACTACATAATTTTGTCAGTGCTCACATAATCTGTATCTTTCTTTTTTCCATAACTGGCTATAAAATCTGCATGTTTGTCTAGTAATAAGGTTTTCGGAGCATCAGCAGCAATTGTAACATCTTTTATTTGAGTACCCTGAAAAAAAAATCAAGCAGAAATGATTGATTAGAAAAAGCACTAGTCATAGAGGGCTAAAAACAGCAGTCTACCAATGGCCAAAATGCAGGTCTAATTTTACTACTGACAGGTGAAAACAAATTTGAACTGCCAAATGGAAAGTAAAAATGGCAGAGGAAATTTTGTTCCACCAAAATTATTTGTCCTACAAAAAATAAAAAAAGTGTCTGGACATTTTTATATTCTTTTTGTTTATATGCTTTATTAATTCATCAAATATTTTCAGCAACAGAATACCCCCCCCCCCCACACACACACACACACACAACACACTCGGGCTAGATTGCAGAATACTCCTGCCACTCTTACCTATATCTTGTAGCCAGTGGCTACGGCTACGCGTAGACACTACCACACATACTGCTTCGTTCTACTCAAACTCTCAAAGACTAAGCCACAGCTAGCCCGTCGCTTTGATTTGATGTGTAGCCACTGCTACACATACTGCTTTGTTCTACTCAAACTCTCTAAGACTAAGCTACAGCTAGCCTGTCGCTATGATTTGACATGTAGCATGCGTAGCCACTACCACACATACTGCTTCGTTCTACTCAAACTCTCTAAGACTAAGCTACAGCTAGCCCGTTGCTATGATTTGACGCGTAGCACTCGTAGCCACTACCACACATACTGCTTTGTTCTACTCAAACTCTCTAAGACTAAGCTACAGCTAGCCCGTCGCCATGATTTGAACGCGTAGCCACTACCACACATACTGCTTCGTTCTACTCAAACTCTCTAAGACTAAGCTACAGCTAGCCCGTCGCTATGATTTGACGCGTAGCACACGTAGACGCACGTATACTTCTAGCAAGCCATCGATTTCAAACGCGTAGCTGTAGCCACTGGCTTGAATGCCTTTTGCGTGGCAGGGGTATTCTGCAGTTGCTTCCACACTCGCACTGGAGAAGATATGATAAATCTACACGATGTTGCATATTTAGGAGATTGAGCTGAAAAGAATCCATTACCCTACGTAACTGATCCTTGGGTAATAAGGACTTTCTTAACATACAATTCGCGGCATTCACCATTCAATTAAGCTTAAATTAAGAAAACCCTTGTCCTGATATGTCTTGAGCAACGACAAAGGAAAAATGTACAGTATTCCGTACGATAACAAAGTAACATTAGCTTTGATTACATTCTAAATCCATTCCTTACCATATCAGAATTATCTTTTGCAAATCCCTGATCACGAATTGCCTTAAATTCCGATCAACTTTTTAAGACAAAATCTAGAAAACCAAACACACATTGAGATCCGCCATGTTTACTTGTATGAAGACCGCTGGTCAATAAGTGGCATAGGCGCGCTTTGGCTTGTGGGTAATATCCAAGATGGCGGCTGGAGCAGAGTGGTGTCTGATTGAGAGCGATCCAGGAGTATTCACTGAACTTATTCGTGGATTTGGTAAGAAAATCAAAGAAATTTAGAGTAGCATTAACAAATTTTATATTCCAGAGTTTAATTTCTTTTCAAAAATTAGAATGGGTAACGTTAAAACTAAGACAAGGATTTTTAACTCGCACGTGCGAAAATCTTTGGCATTTTCTAATGTTATAAGTTTTGAGGTAACCCAATCTTCTTTCTTGACGTAAATAACTTGACCTTATTGAATGGTTAAAAAACTTATTGAACAGAGATAACGTTGTCATGCAAATATACAGTTGAAAAACACAGTTAGCTTTAATACAGTCCGATCAGTGTGCAATAAGCTTATTTAGCTAATAGCTAATAAGCTTTTAAGCTTACGTAAATAAGCTGCTTACTTGAGTTTCATATTACTCCAGGGCTTCACTAGACAAGAATTGACAAAATTATGAATTAAACCAAATGAAAATCAAATATGCTTCATCTTATTTTATCCCTTTTTTTTGTTTCTTTCCTTCATTTAAATTCATCTTATTTTCAATCGGTAATCTTGAAAACTGAATGCAGGGTGTGCAGGAATTCAAGTAGAAGAGATCTACAGTCTTGATCAAGCATCTTTAGAAAACTTACGGTAAACATGTGAACATTAAAAACTTGTCTAAACTGCCTTCTTTCATTCCTTCCTCTCCTCCCTCCTTTCTTCCTTTCTTCACTTTCTTCCCTCAATTCTTTTCTTCATTTTATTGGTTTCCTCAGATTTTCTTTCTGGCTTTACATCTTTCTTCCATCCTTCCTTCCTTTTTTAGAATGTATTATGGGCACCAACTTCCAAACAATAAAAAATATAAACTTAATTGTTCTAAACCTATATATGTACATGTAGTTACAAATGTATGTAATGTACTTTGTACATAGTTAGATTTTAGCTTCATCTTACCAGACACGAGAAGAAAGCAAGGAATTGGCAGATAGAGCACCATTAACTGACTTGCACTAGAAACTTTTTCCAGTAATCCCTCTCATGATCTGTATTTACCCACATCAGGTCTTAGGCAATTGATTACCAGAGTATTCATATTGTAGACCTGTGCATGGATTGATTTTCCTGTTCAAATGGAAGCCTGGTGAGGAACCAGTAGGGACTGTTGTACAGGATAGCAGATCCTTGGGGATTTTTTTTGCCAAACAGGTTTGTATCTTAATTTATAGAGCAGATTTTGTAAGACTCTGAAAAGCTCACAGGCAAGGTCAGTGCCATAAGGGTGCCTTGCGATGACCATGATGTTTCTAAAATTTTGCTGTGCCTTGATAGTGTCACAACTGTGTTCATGACATGAGCTTTTCATACTGTAGTCATATGAAATTTGCTCTGTTGCTCTTATCACATATATTTACTGATTTTGAAAATAATGTTATACTCCTGGTAGATATCATATTTTATTATATAGATATGAATGAAATACCAGAATTTCTCCTGTTTCTAAAACTTCGTACACAGTGAAGATATCATTTTTATCTTTCACATGTGAAGATATCACTGTTGCCATGACTACCCTTGTATCAACCAATCACAAATGGCCTTAAAATTCTTCTCTGATCCTGGATATTTCATCGATATTTATAAAATAAACAGAACATTACATGATTGCTTGGAGATACGAATTTTATCTTCTCATGTTGGATATTTCTCACTCATTCGCTGCACTCACTCGTGAGAGATATCATCAACACTCAAAGATAAAATTTGTATCTCTGCGCGCCCATGTAATATCCTCTATATTTTATATTCATGACTGTGAAACAACACAGAAAATTCATAACCATATGGTTTATGCATATACATATGACATGCATCTACTGTTGTGGTAACTACATATTATGATATTGTGATTGGACCAGGACTCGCACAAAAACAATAGGAAGTTATTTCAGTGGGAGGCATAGGTTTCAAAGTCCTACTGATAGTTGCATCATGACATTGTCAAAATTGTTAAGTGGATCCACGACAAGGCCCACAACAACTTGACAATTTGACGAAGATTGATCTGTGGAAATAAGAAATAACACAAGAAAACATCGTAAATTTGTTAAGTTTTCCACTCAAACAATAACTGCTCTATATACAACCAGAAAATTCTTTCACTCTACATAGAAGTTTGGTATAATGAATTTCCATAAAGGACTATGCACATGTACCTATTTCAAAAAAAGGGTGTTGGTCAGCAATCTGAAATCTGAGCCACACAATTCACCAGTACAGGTCATTCATCACTCAAAGGTGGTGTTGTATTTAGGTATTAAAGTATGCAAACTACTAAAAGATAAATCTTAAGTTGAAATATAAAACTTAATTTGAAAATGATTTTACAGCTGATGCTATCATTTCCTCTCAGTCTCAGATTTCAGATTTCAGATGTCTGACAACCTTTTTGAAACAGGTGTATACACCTATTTCTAAAAACATTGTCTTTGAGAAGCTTCAAGCCTATGCAACTGGATCAAAGAGGACTATGGGTAGTATTTGTATTCAATTAATAGTTTAATTTGCATAAATTAATGCTTCTGTCACTTGTGGCGTTCACGTGTGTCTTCGCTGTAAGGTTGTGGCATGGCTAGAGTTGTATACCATTATGCTAATCATGTTGTTCTAATGTTGCATTGATTCACCCATAGTCCCTTTTGGTCTAGTCGCATAGGCTTGGAGGCTGTCACTGACAATGTTTTTTTGAAATAGGCGTATGTAGATAGCACAAAGACAGTGACATCTGAGCTCAGTACTGTATACAGTGGATGGGCTTCATCAATAATTAAATTGACTTTGATGCAAATATTATCAACTAAGAATAAAAGATTGCATATCTTGCTCTGTTTAATGAGCTAATCAATTTTATGTGTAGCACTTTACAATGACTTTAAGTGCATCCATGATTTTGGAAATGGTTTTGTTTTGTTCTGGACTTCAGGTTATCACAAATGCATGTGCAACCCAGGCCATACTTAGTGTTCTGCTGAACACACATCATCCTGATATGGAACTTGGGCCAAATCTCACCACATTCAAAGAATTTTCAGCTACCTTTGACAGTGCAGTAAGTGACAGATTCCCATTCCTAATGATTAAGATATATTAATCCATCCAAGTAAAGGATTGAAGCTAGAACTACATTTAGTTGTGACAGGTGCACAGTACACACCACCCTTGGACCCCTTCCTTGGCTTTTCGTTTTTTTAAGAAATGAAGGTCAGGCTTCATGCTAAATCACACTTGGTGGCTCAAAACAACTGACATTTCTTTAATATTTCCTGTTGCTTAGAAGTTTATTTTTATGAGTGAATTGTGAAAATGTCAGAGAGAAAAGAGTGACAACAGAACAAGTCAGTTGTTTCATGGGCCACCAAGGGTGATTTCACACAAGGCCGTGCCTTCATGTATCTTCGAGAACTTGGACATTGACACATTTACTCTCCAACTCACAAATTTGTAATTTAATATATATGTACATACTAGTAGTGTCCTTACAAGCATGATGATAATACAGGTATGTACAGTATCTCCTCAAAATTCAAGCTGGACTTATAACACACTAAAAAAATTTGGTATTTTCAGTTAAAAGGATTGAGTCTTTCAAACTCTGATGTCATAAAAAGTGTACACAACAGCTTTTCAAGGTAGCAAAATAAGTTGAGAATTAAGCACAGCAAATTGTTTCTTATTGTCATATAACAAATATCTACCTTTGTGTACAATGTAAATATGACTTGAATTTTTCCTTTTCTCCCTTTAGGCAACAGATGTTT
The DNA here is from genome assembly GCA_015163945.2 of Stichodactyla helianthus. NCBI lineage: Eukaryota > Metazoa > Cnidaria > Anthozoa > Actiniaria > Stichodactylidae > Stichodactyla > Stichodactyla helianthus. The sequence goes on from WUAP02092221.1 coordinate 18,565, forward strand.
GAGTTTGATTCCAAAATGGCACAGAAGGATGATGATGTTTATCACTTTGTAGCATATGTTCCAATCAACAGCAGGCTTTATGAGCTAGATGGACTGAAAGAAGGACCTGTTGATCATGGTAATACTTCTTTATCATTAAATGTTGATGCCAAAGGAATAACCAATCAACAAATTCAAGTTGTTGTAAATTTACATATGAATTTAACACAGGGATTGAAATGAAAACATTTTTTGGCGGATGGATGCACATTCAAAGAATCCAAAATCATGCTGGATGCACTATTACTCAATCTGATTATATACTCAGGTCCAGTGGTGTTCTCCACAGCCTTTATTTTGGATAACCTTACAGTGACTTTCGTTGTATCGTGTGGAACGATTTCAAAACTTCGATCGGTTTGGGTTTTTCTTAGCCATCAATCATCACTTGGGGGTGGGAGTTATTCAAATCAACCAATGATTTTCATGGATTCGCATGATGATTGACGGCTAAGAAAAACCCAAACCACGATCGAAGTTTTGAAATCGTTCTGCGCGATACATTGAAAGTCGCTGTAAAACTACAGATGACTGTAGATGATTTAAACGGAAAGTGACAACTATGTCTAAAATTATTAACTGGGAAATGCCAAGATATATGTAATCTGTTGTAAAGCATTTCTAGCATTTATAGTAATAATCTTTGTGCTGTTCACTTAGATGATGTATAATATAGATACCACATTTAATTTATTCTTCTTATTCTTTTTATCATATTAACTATTATTATTTTGAGATGCAAATAGGAGACAATTATAAGCATTATATTGATCTGATAGCCTCATATTATGGCCTTATGATTTTTAAGCAAAACAATATCTTGTTGTGGGCTTAATAAATAACAGTCATTCTATATTACAGGTGCATGTAACCATGATAACTGGTTAAGTGTATGCAAGCCCATCATTGAAGCCAGAATGCAAAAGTAAGGTGTTCGTTTAACCTACTGTAGATCTAATGATTGATTGATATTTGTTAATATTATGTTTACAAATTTAAGTGCATTTACTATTTTATTAAATAATAACTTTTTGCTGACTTTAGATATTCTTCAGAAGAGATCAGATTTAACTTAATGGCTCTAATATCAGACAGGAAGATGATATTCCTTAAACAGATTGACACTCTCAACATGAAGAAACAACAATTCTTAGAGAAGGTGAGTTTGAACAATGCTGGACAGATTAATAATAATAAGAGGTTATTAACTGAGCACGAGGTCTGTACAGGAAAATATCAGACCAAGGTCTTGACAATACGGACCAAGCACACCCATACAGAACGAGCAAGTGAGGTTAATGAATTGTTTATTATATGGCTGTTTTTTCTTAGACTAGCTGCGTATGAAAGGAAAGACAGGCAAACTTAATGTAACGGTCTGAGATGGGAAAATCTCAGACTGGAAAACAGCCAATCAGAGTGTGCGTACTATCGTAGCCATATAATAATCATTAATAATAGATTAAACATACTGTCAAAGTCTCCATAAGTAGTTTAAGCTGCAAACCAACCATTTCTTTAATTGCAATTTAAGATATAGTATGCATTCATGTTTACAAATTAAGGTATATTTGATATTCATTTTTTGTATTAGTTGTGTGGAGGTTTTGATGTTTTTGTACATTTGGATCATATTCTTTTTTCTTTTTCTGTACCTAATTCCAAGATTGAAGAAATGAAATCAACGAATTGCAATCCAGAGGTAATGTTGCTAACAAACAAGTGCCCATCCTGACGGGCCAGTGGACATGTCATTATAGATATTAATATAATTGTGATGTTGATATGCCAACCCATTTTAAAAAATGGGGTTCATTACATTGCTTCATTGGATGATTCAATAGATTTTAGGTTGTTAATGTAAACTACAATTCTTGGTTTGCAATTGACGTCATAGCCGCCATGTTGGAAGAATTTGACAAAAGATTTTTAATGAGTTCCTTTGTTATATCTTCCAACATGGCGGACATGCCTTTTGTTATTTTGCTCTCTTGGGAATGATTGCAAACCAAGAATAGGCCCTTTGCAGCTAGTAACAGTCACATGATGATATATCACTTCAATAGTGAATGAATTGAGCTCACAGTCCCTTGGGGAAGGCAAACAAACTTTAAAATGTGTAATACAACGGATCTCAGCGAACTACCGAACCGAGACAAAAAAACGTGTCACGATTACGTTTCATAACGTCTACTGTCGCGCCTTAAAACATTGATGTTTACCTCTACATTCCTTTGCAGTTTGCAGGTGGGAAAATCGCTAAGTGCGCTAAGTTTTATGGCTAATTCGCTGAAACTGCCAGGAAAAAAAAAACAAAAAAACTGAGCAATATCTCTGCCCATATCTACGATTTAGTCTATAACTTGAGATCGAAATTCGTCCATAGGAGCTTTTCTTCGGCTATAAGTTCTACCTTGTTTGCTAACATACATTTTCCCAGGGATGTAATTGCAAAGGAATGCAGAGGTAAACATCAACGTTTTTAGGCGCGACATTGTTACTGCATACTGTACTATGTATGTGATGTAGCTCAGTACCATAATATTGTTTTCTACACATGAAATCTGCTTTTCTATTATCAGTGGCGGATCCAGGATTTTTCAAAACGGGGTCCAGATTTTCCACTTCTTTGGTTTTACTATATGAGTCCTGTTCGTTTGAATACAAATTATAAAACTTGTCTGACCTTGTTTAAATATATGTTAATTAAAATCTACAGAGGATATTTTTCTAGACATCCAAATATTCCAACCTTACTACGAAAAAAGAAAAAAAAAAAAAAAAAAAAAACGGCGAAAAAAAACCCGGGTGCAACGGACCCCTTCGAACTACCCCTAGATCCGCCACTGATTATTCAGGTGGTTTTAACTATACCACCTGTTTAGAACTGTTGCTGTACCAAGAAACGTGATTTGACTGTATTGTAATATTATTCTATTAGGGTGGTGAGGCAATGGAAACAGACCAAAGTGCATCAATAAAAGAGCATGAAGATATCATTGCATCAATAAATACTGAGATTACAAGACTACAGAGCCTTGTTGCTGCTGAAGATGACAAGATGCTTAGATACAAGGTTTCGATGGAAATCTTTTTTGATTTTCCTTTAACAAAAGAAACCTTGAATTGTATCAGGCCTCTTCTCTTTTTAATTCTTCTATTTAATACATCTAGACATGAATTTGATAGAATTTCTTTCCCACTTCTGTTCAAAGGTTGAAAACATTAGAAGAAAACACAATTATCTCCCACTTATAATGGAACTACTGAAAATTCTTGCCAATAATGGTCAGCTGGTTCCTATGGTGGAAAAGGTAATAGACTCCCTTTTATTTCTTGCTGTTTTTGAAACAATTTGCTTTGAGATAGTTTACGGGCATGAAATATTCATTTGTATCATCTCATTCTAGGAGAAAGAACTGCAAAAAGCGAAAAGCACTCAAAAGGCAAAATGAGTTCTTGAAATGAAAAGAAGAAAAAATATTTGCAGATATTGCAATTAAAAATCACTGTCATTCAAACCATAATGTAACAGTTGGTGTCACCAACACATTGAAAAAGGAAGGTTTAATACATATTAGAGTAGATTTCAAGTGAGTATTAAAAACAATGACTCTTGGCATGGTTACTGAATAGTCTGCCACGGCAGTGCATTCTGGGACAGTTATCTCAGTTAAGGTAGTTCCGGATCCTTGCTACTGCACACCCCACATGCATCCGAGCGTGCGCACTTTTATTAAAGAATATTGGTTTTAACGTGGGGAGTCTGGGCAGTGTGCCAACAATTGTAAAGTGTAGAAACTCTAGTTTCTGCAGACTAGTCTATATGAGGGTGAGGGCTCATTCCCCCACTCATCTCAAAGCACAAGCAATAGCAGGGAATGGCACTGCAGGGAATTACAGGCACTTTAGTTTTCCCTCCCTCCAACCATTCTTCCAGACATATAAGATTCCTTTCCATTCAGATTGGACAGCTTAAAGTATTACTGCTCGGTACTGAAAACATGCCACAAACTATTTTTTTCACTATCATGTAAAGTGTGCTAAGTGAAAACATTGCACTGTCATTGTTATTTGTACATTTTATATTGGGTATTATTCCATTTTCATGACAGTTATAAATTAAATAAATTGATGCAGTCAAAGTAACTGTAAACAAAACTTGATCTTTATTTATAAATTTGTTTTATGTAAACATAATTGGGCTGCATTCATTATGTATACTGCAGGAGGTTGGGGGCCCAGAGGATTTTTTCAAAATGATTTTGATATCTCTCCAACTTGTGCAGCATTTTTTGACACCCCCCTGCTAGATGGGAAGAATATTGGCACCCTTCCTTCTTATATTCAAAAAAAAAATTCCCATCCCCCCCTTTTCCATTGTGAAAATTTTCAGATCCTCCCTGCAAATCCTCTGCCCCCCACAGCAGTATGCATAATACCTGCAGCCTTAGGCCCGCACGAGCGAACCCCCATACCACAGGGCTCAGAGGAAAGTGAGTAGTGGGCGCGCATTTATCACAACCAGAATGCAATGCGAGCAACTGCATAGTATATTATCTTTTGAAGGATCAAGAACGAAGTTTTGATCGACGAAATGGAGGACGAAAAGCTTTTCCATCGCATTTTAAACAGCATTATATCTGTTAGAGCTGATAGGAGTTTTCGGTGCCTTCAGTAAATTTGTCCTGCGTACATTCAACGACCCATTAAATTTAGCTCGCGCTGCATAGCAAACGGAAGAAAGCGAACAAATGAAATTGTGCACGCGCACTAGTGTTTTTCCTCTGATCCCTGTGCCCATACCACAGGGAGCCCAAGCAATGAATCTGACATGAATTAGAAAAAAAAAAATGTTAAGAATATGAAAAATAAAATTTCAACCTAAAATTGTTTGTCTTCTTTATTTAACCTCTAGAATGGATTAAAAATTTATTTTAATCCATTCTAAAGGTTAAATAAAGAAGACACAAACAATTTTAGAAGGATGAAATTTTATTTTTCATATTCTTAAGATTTTTTTTTTTTCTAATTCATGTCAGATTCATTGCTTGGGCTCCCTGTGCCCATACTTTAGAAAAAAGTAACCCATCGGTCCGTCCGTGCCCATCGCTATGCTGGTGGCTGTTTGCTCTTTTGCGGGAACTTGATGCGTGCCGACATCCGAGCAGTTTTTGCTTTTGAAAGTAAAATATTTGCTGTTTAGAACAAGTAGAAAACATCATCCAAGAGAGAATTCACTGTTTTCAGGACAGAGCAAGAACTAATGAGCTACAAACCACTGTTTTCAAGGATAGAGTGTAAGTTTAGCTTGTAATTTACGCTTTTTCCAACAAGTTTAAGGATACTAAACGTACCAAAACATTGAATGCCTTGAAAAACCTCAAGTCTGCATAGATAAAGCATTTATAAATCATTGAGATCTTGAAATATTCCCATGTGATTCTCGTTGTAAATAGAAAAAAAAAATGTGTGGACCAAATATCACAAATTGTTTTTCCCTCGTTCTGCAAAATGGTTAGAGAAATTGTCATTTTGTCAGGGAAAAGTCCGATTTAATTTCTCAAAATGACTGGGAACCCTATTCAATATCGTCCTGTGTTTCTCTGAACTAGTTAATAACCTCTATAACACCAGGTCGCACTTCTTCGAAACATTTTCCTTCTTCCTCGAGAAAATATTTCAATGCAGGCAACAGCCTAACTCCATGAGGATAACTATTTCTACCCCATCCAGTTATGATCCTCAACCTCCCTTTCTCGTCTCTGTTAAAACACAAAAATTCCTCCACAGCACTAATAGCCTCTCTTACGTGTAGTCCGTGAACATTTAACGTTCTAGAACATGAGGGAGCTCGATTTCTATATTCCAAATTTACTACTTTGAGGATTCTTTCAGATGATTGCACCTCAGAGTGTTTGATCGCGGAGTCCATCATCCGTCCTTTTTGAGATAATATATGAGCAAGACTGCGCTGGCCACGAGAGTAGGCTTGTGATGCACGACAAAAATAATCATTTCTTAATTTTCGAAGACGCTGGGAGTTTTCCCTGAATCTGTTATAATCGACATCAGCATACGCACGTGATGTATTGCGGTGGACCTCGTACTCTTCGCCAAAAGCTGGACTAAAATGATGACTTTTCTTCCTTCTTGAGCTTTTAAAGCGTACTCCAAATAAAGCCAATGACATACGAAGCTTATCTTTGAAGACACATGTGTACCTAGTGCAAAAATAGGAGATATATTTGGCCTTTTCTAACGAGAATACATATACACCACGTGGGGCGGCCATTTTTAGTATGCTAAAGATTTCCACAGGTATCCCACTAACTTGATCAATAAAGCCTATGACGATATACTTGTATTTGCCGCACTAAAAGTGTCAGATTGTTTTGCCCAAAAATGGCCCTGGTTTCTGCCTCGTTACCCCCAAGGTTGATAAATGTACAAGTTAACGTTATTCTACATGAATATGTAACGTCTTTTTCGTACGAAAGTTTGCTTTAGAAAGATATGAGAGTGTATATATAGTTTGTGTTTCTGCAGGGATGGCCTCACTTTTGGAGGAATTGGAATACGATAATGATTCACTTGTCTATCTTTCCTTAGACACACCTGATGCTTTACTGTTGTCCTGTTGTAAAGATGCTGTTGAACTTGCAACGATGCACTGCATGGTTAGTAAATCTGTTTAGCATTTAATGTTACTCGTACAACGTTGTAACTTTTTGATGCCATTCAAAGCTGTGTGGCTGAAGACATTTGCCCATGCATGTAGCCTCAATAGGCAAGAAAAGAAAGCAGGCCATTGATGTGTGAAATATTCATGACGAGCAGACAAGAAACATTCCGTGGTGGCTGAAACCTTTCAATTTTTTTTTTCTTTTTTTTTTCTTCGAATGATTAAGTGCTAATCTTCAAACCTAAAAACATTGGTTTTGAATTAGATAATTTCTTATATTTTGGTGCTGCTTCAATATTATGTAGTGTCATTACAGTATATAATGTACAACACACCACTTCATTACATTTCTCAGGATAAACAGAGGGGACCAGGGGGGAGTAGAGGTTCCCAAAATTCAATTCTTCTTATTCCATTTGTTTTTATTCATTCATTCATTTGTTCATTCATTCATTTATTCATTCATTCATTTTGCTTATTTACTTCTGTATTTATTTTGTTAACTATTCACTTAATTTCACTTCTTTTGAAATTATTATTCTTTTATATTTGGTCCATATGAAAATGGAACAAGTTCATTGTTGCTACAAGGCCTGGAACTTTTTGGCACAAATACCTCTCAGCAAAAGTTACTGCCTTTTTTCTGGAAAATTTTGTTTGCCATGTCCTTGATAAACCATTTATAAACCAAGGTTGGTCAGTCTGGATGGGGGAGATATTGGTATTGGTTTTTTTTGTGCGTATGGTACCTTGCACTACAGGTTCAGTCCATACAAACATGAAAAGAGAATGAGACCTGTTTACTACAGAACCCACGGAACCATGGTATCCTCAGAAAATTTTGTATGATACATGTAGTGCTGCTTACAAACGTCTGTGACTCTGCCCACAAACACAAAGGAATGTGTTGTTGTGAGATCAAAATTGAATCCAAATTAAATATAAAGGCAGAAAGGATAAAGAAAAGTGGACGAAATTATTCTTAGATGAGTCTTCTATGAGAGGAATAGATTTTGGAAATTTTTATGAAAAAATCAAAGAAAAGTGACACTTTTTCCCATCAATGGTTAAACATTTACATAAACGGTATTTAGATGTTTGTGGATGGAGTTGCAGACATTTGTGGGTGGGCTCATATGAATTTTTCCAACAAAACCATGGTTTGTTGGGTTCTGTAGTATCTCTGTCTGAACCTCACGCAGGGTCAATAACCCCTATTTTTGATTCCATTTACAGGCAGTGTGTGATCCTCAGGGTATATTTATGTATGGACCGAGACAAGGGATGAAGACTTTCAGGAATGAATTGGCAGAATTTCTTCTTGATCAGTACCAGGATAATGTATCAAGGTATAGTTTTGCAACCATCTATATTACATGTCAATACATGCTTACTAAGTACCAGATATCAGAGACAGCTACTGTAGGCAACACATGCTTGCTTTCTTCTCCATGTAAGCACTTTAGGCTAGGAACTCCATTAACCTTTTTAGAACTGTATAGAATGACACATTAATGCAAAGAAACTACCACAAACAAATGCCTTAAATAAAGAATGAGAATAAAAGCTCAGAATTTTAGCTGAATTATCTTCCATGATTTTTCAAACTGGACTCCCTGTGTTATATGGATGACGTGGTAGGAGAAATTTATTAGTGTTTTTTTTTCTTCTTGTTCTTTCTCTTTTTCTCCCCTATGCAAATGAACAGGACTGTTTGCTTGCATTTAATGAACTTTTTTTCCTGTAGTGAGCACCTGATGGTCACAGGAGGTGCAACACAAGCTCTTATCATGCTCTCCAGCATTTTCCTTGAAAAGGGAAACATAATATTTGTAGAGGAGCCAACACCACCTAAGGAACTGGATATTTTTATGGACCTTGGCCTTGATATTATACCAGGTATATGCTATTGAAATTTATTATGTGTTATATGTTACGTACAATAAGAAAATTAATATGGAACTGTAAGCACAGGCATGCATCATTGTATCTCATAATCATATAATTATATACACACTAATACATACCAAATGGCAATTTTTAAACTAACTTTCCATGGGGCTGAAATCCATGGCAGAATGTCACAGATGATTGCAGATCATCAATGCCATCTCAAGTCTAAGTTGATGTAGACAAAATGCAGTAATTGTAATACCATAGGCCCCATGCATGTACCAGTGCAGTTCTGACAGTATAGACAGTTAAAGATCATTGATGACTATATATCAATGCCATCTCAAGTGGAAATAGGCATAGACAAGTGTAAAATGTATACACTTGCTTACTCCTATTTTAACTCGAAACCATTATTTCCTGGCCATTGAAGGGAAATGCAATAAATGTCCACAGTGTTAGGCATGCCATGCAGGATTCACATATTGTGAACTATATACAGTAATTCATATGCATGATTAATGCCATACGGTCACAAGATGGTTGGTGATCATATATCAATGGCATCTCAAGTGGAAACAGGCATAGACAAGTGCAGTAAATGTATACACTTGCTTACTCCTATTTTAACTTGAAAACATTATTTCCTGGCCATTGAAGGGAATTAAGAATGCAGTGAATGTGCACAGTGTTAGGCATGCCATGCAGTTCACATATTGTGACCTAGATAATTCATATGTATGATTAATGCCATATGGTCACAAGATGGTTGGTGATCATATATCACAGGCATAGACAAGTGCAGTAAATGTATACACTTGCTTACTCCTATTTTAACTTGAAAACATTATTTCCTGGCTATTCAAAGGAATCAATAATAATTCAATGAATGTGTGCAGTGTTAAGCATGTCGTGCTGCTTATATGTATTGATCGATTGCACATTACATCATCATGGCCATGTTGGTGGTATTTAACAAAAGATTTCTCATTAGGTCCTTTTGTCTCTACCACCAACAGGGCCACCATGCCTTTGTCTTTTGATCCTCTTGGGAATGTTTGCAATCGAGCAATTGCAACCATAATACACATGCATTAATGCCATACCAATTCATGACTAAAGGGTAAAGCTAACTTGTCTCTAGAAGACTTGTGCATGATTGTGTACCTGGAATTCATGACAATACAGGATTAAAAGATGATTGGTGCTCTAACATATCAATGCTATCTCAAGTCAAGGTTGGCATAGGCAAAGTGCAGTTAATGCACACACTTGACCTATTCCTACCTCATCTTGAAACCATTATTTCCTGGATTAAGTTCAAGGTAATCCTCAATGCCATCTCAAATTGAAAAAAATGCAGTAGCTCTATACACTTGCCTACTGAAACCATTATTTACTGTTTGTTCAAGAGAACCACTCATTCAATGAATATTCACGCCGTAATTATATAAGCATGGAATGCAGGATTTACAATATTATGACATATACATGTGTATGTGCATGCATGCCAAATGCCAATTGTAAAGTAAAAGCTGTAAGCTAATTTGTCTGTAGATAACCCATGCTATTCAAATTAAAGGAATCAATTCTTGTAGTTCAATGAATATGTGCAGTGTTAAGCATGCCATGCGCAGAGCAGAAAAACGACACGGCCGCTACTTTCACGATTTTTTTATTTGATTGGAAATGATACGCTAAAACTATAAGCCTTTCATTTGTTTCACTGTTGCTCCAAACTTGTAACAAAATTGTGTCGAATTATAGTAAAGCTACTTGGAGATATTCACGAAAATGTCAGTTTTTCTGCTGATTGAAATATCACCTCTCCCAAAGTACAAGGCGTTGTATCTCAAATCGTATTCACTGAATTTTGGTCAAATTTGATATTTTGTTCTTTGGCCCCAAAAGAGCGTGTTTACAAAATATTTGAGCTTAAAAACGGATAGATGTCCTGATAACGAAAGAAATAAAAAGATTTTTCTGCTGTCATGCCATGCTGCTTATTTGTGTAAGCTAACTTGTCTCTAGAAGATTCATGCATATACCCATAGTTAGTAGAGGGGGACCCCTCTACTAACTATGATATACCTGGAACTCATGACAATGTAAAAAGATGATTGGTGATTGTATATCAATGTCGTGACACATCTAAAGTCTAAATTGGTGTAGACCAAATGGAGTAAATGTATACACTCGCCTACTCCTACTTAAGATTGAAACCATTATTTCCTGGTCATTCTTTTCTGGAGAAGTTACCTGGTAAAGCTATGTCACCCCATCTGCATTCTTTGTGCCCTGCATGTATGCAAGCACATAAATTAGCATTATTACCAATATACGCGGCCAAACAGAAAACTGCCCTCAGCGGGCCGCAAATAACTCTAGCGGGCTGATAATGGCATTATCAGCCCTACTGCTGATTGATTTTTGGTTCATCATCCAATGGATTTTAGCCACTTATAGTTTGGCCTTGTTTATTGATAATAATGATAATAAAATGACTTTTGTCGGAAATATTGTTTATATTTGCGCCCTTGTAGTGCTATTTGCGTCCCTCGCTGCGCTCGGGCTGTCGCTGAGAATGACGCTACGCGGGCGCAAATAAACAATGTTCCCTCCAAAAGTTCCCAAAAGTCATTTTATTGTCCTAATGTTAGCATGCAGAAAGTTACTTGTATATGTTGTGCCAATACAGTGGAATTTCTATGATAGGGAAACGACTTGACAGATTCGTAGCCGTACCGTTGCAGTACTTTACTTTTAGAGCAGATTTCATTTGACTGTGAAAAGCGCCAAGGCACATCAAAATTCTAGAAAACATCGCGTTCGCGGCAAGGCACGCTTACGACACCGAGCTTTTCACAGTCATACGAAATCAGATCTACAGAAGCCATAGGTAAGCGTCGTAATTTTCTAATTCACACTACAACAACGGGAAACCATTTCATATTGTTACGGCACTCCGTATCGTGTATGTGCAGTAAGTCCGTACCGAAATTTCGCCATTCGTAAGAAAACCGCTCTATGTTGGTAGAATAGTGCATCCATTCTTTTCATTGCGTATCTACTGTTGTTCAGTTCCAGTAGATCAAGATGGACTTGACGTGAATGCGCTTGAAAAGCTTCTCTCATGCAACTCCTTGAAAGAAAACAGCTCCTCTTCCAAAACATCGTTTTCTGCTGGTGTGTTCTTGACCCCTAATTTTCAGAACCCAACAGGAACATGTTTGAGTCTTGGTAGGTGTGAATTAGCTATTAAAATAAGCCTGTTCACCCGACAAGCAAACAACAAAGATAATTCCCTTTTTTGTTAGAACGGATTTCGCATGTGCCGGAAACGAGATGATGAATTTGTAGCTGTACTGTAACCATGAGTACGCGTTATGATTGGATGAGTCATATGAAAACAATGGGAACCATTTCAGTGTTAACGGCATACCGTACCGCGTACAGTAAGTCAGTTCCGTAATACGTAATCTACTCAAACGAAATCCGCTCTATCCTACCGTATGGTCATGTAGATCGTAATGAGTAGAAAGAACATTAGCCGTCCACTTTTAATTGACTAATAGAATCATTTTGTGACGCATTGATAGCGTCATCAATGAAGATAATGAGGCTACCAACCACAGGGTGACCACACCTTGTCACAAGGATACATTACCACTCATAACTACGCGAAAACATACTGGAACACACGGATACAAAGGTCACTGAGACTGAAGAAGGGAAATTCCCTATTCACAAAAGTAACTGATGCAAAATAAATAAGTAAACTTGTATAGTAGTTAAATATGCACTAAAGAGCGTGGCGTAATACTATGACGCGCAGAATAAGTTAGTCTTTCAGTTACGTTCTTCTGTATCTATTTATACCAGTTCAGATAGCTCGTAAATGAAAGCAATGAAGGGAGGAAAATGTGTTTCCTACCTGTTGGTGTCTTGCTTTTATTTCTTTGTGAACTGGGACTTCTTGGACTTGCGCGCGCATTTCGATTAAGCGATGCCGCTGGACATAAATGTTTGAGTGTCTCCGTAAATTAATAGCGAACTACAGAAATGAGGTCGAAGACACCTAAATGCTTTATCGTCCATCAGATATCTTCATGTACAGTTAAATGATGGGACTGTATTTTGATCGTAGAAAGATGTACCAAGCTTGCGCGATTGGTAGAGAAATACAACATACTTTGCATAAGTAGTGATGTGTACAACTGCTTTTGGTATAGCGATGGTAAAGCATCCGGATCTCCCCCAAAGAGGCTCTTCTCCTACGATACAAGGTATATAATGTACTCGCACGCTTACCACTTAGCATCGGAGTCGGGGTCAAGAATATTGAAATCAAGGAAAAAGTATAACGAGGATTTTGTTTTTTGATTGGTTGTTTATGCGTGAGAAATAGGAGTACATACTAGCTGATTGCGTGATCGCTTAAACATCTCTGCCTAGTCGTTACAGCGCTTTCGCACTAATGGGTGGCACTATCACTCACACACACTAACATGCACTACAACTGTTTTAGTATTCCAACTCTCGGCTTACATGTTGATTTTTACGGAGGGAGGAAAACCGGAGAACCCGGAGAAAAACCCTTGTGGCAAGGGAGAGAACAGCACATCTAACAAACTCTACTCACGTGAAATCTACAGGGCTCGAACCGATCCGTTGCATTCGCCAGCTATGCCACTCACGGCGTGCGCTTCGGTGATGTTTTCTTGGTTGCTTTGTTTATCTGGCGCCGTGAATTTGTAAAATTTACGATTATGGTTTCTAGTGGTATGTCCTTTTATTTTCCACGATTTTCCCCATCAAATCGGGCAACATTCTCATTGACAGACTCTATTCCTTTTCTTTTTCAGTCATGCCAGTAATGATGCTGTGAAATCTGGACATATTGTGTCTCTGGGCTCTTTTTCTACCATTTTTAGCCCAGGGATTCGAATGGGTTGGATAGAAGCATTTCCTAATATCTTGGATGCTATTAAGAATAGGTTAGTACTGGACTTGATCTCCATACCATGAGTATTTTGAAGTTTGTTGTAAATGGTCGTCCTGATGATCAGCCCGTCGCGGCCTCCTCTCACCCCCCACCCCCACCCCCACCTTATCTCACCCCTTGCCTTGCTTCACTACAGTAATGGATCTTTTTTATTGCAGTGCGTTCGTTAAACACTGTGGCTCAGCGCAGCAATATCTAGCCGGGGTGATGGAGAGTGTTATAAGTCTGGGTTCTCTGAAGGAAGGCCTGGCTTCTCTACGTCACACTTATAATGTGAGTAATGGTTTAATTTAATCAAAATACTAATAATGATAATGTAAGGGTTCCTCAGCGGCTGATATTATGGGTACCAGCGGTCGAGATGCAAATGAGACAACAGACCTTTTAATCAAGGTTGATTGCGCATCCAAACTTGACGGGTCACAGTATCTAAAAAACGCAAATTCTATAAAATTGAAACACAAAATTTACCTTCAAAGAGGAAAATAATCATGTTATAAAGAATAAATAGATAAAAAAGATCTAAACCCATTTTAAAAATCAACCACGCCCTAAATACATTGTTTGATGTAGGGTTTGAAGTTCGGCACAAAACCTACATTCTTAAAGCCGGGGGCGGCATTGATATCAACAGGGGAGAGCGGGGCTGACTAGCAGGTTTTGAATTTCAACTTCAAAACCTGTCCCGGGCCAGGTCTTGCATTTTAAAATTCAAGACTTGCTAGTCCATGCCCTGCTCGCCCACAAACCGTCCCCAGCTTGAAGAGTCAGGTGCTACCAAAGTTCGTGTCCTATATTAAGACTCGTGCAATGGACTTGGTTGTAAACTCTAAACTGTGCTCTTGCAAGAACCCCTAACATCTCATAAGCTTTTAATACGTGTGGGATATGATTATACTCAATTGCGCATGTACGTGACGTTACATCCGAAGACAAAGCGACGT